>VZTZ01002550.1:43833-58231 GCA_013400955.1 Drymodes brunneopygia | reverse complement strand
TGCACACTTAAACACCCGGGTTTTAAAATTTTTTAATTTTTTTTTTTTTTTTTGCAGAGTGGAAGCAGTGCCTTAATGAATATTGGTGTTCTCTTGTTTGCTTTGGATTTTCCGAGCTTGCCTGGCTGTCAGAGCTGGCAGGGAAGGGAAAAGGGGAGCTCTGTGGGCAGCCCTGGCTGGTGGCAGCTCCCTGCTCCTCGTTCCTGCAGGGCTGGAGCAGAGCCTGGGCCCATCTTTGGGCTGTATGGGAGTCCCAAAAATCTCAGGTGCTTTAAGGAGGTGTCTGCAGAGGAGAAAAAGAGCAGGCAGCCCAGTCAGGTTCCTCTTGGGGGAGGATTTTGGGTTCTCTGGGAGAGGCTGTGTGCTCTGGGAGCTGATGTGAGGGGAAGGATTTTGGGTTCTCTGGGAGAGGCTGTGTGCTCTGGGAGCTGATGTGATGGACCTCAGAGGGAGCACTGACACCTGGCCAATGCTGGGCCATTTCTCTCTCGTTTTTCTGCTGCTCCAGAGAAGGGGAAATGTCTGAAAGCATCCACGCCCTTTGCTCCTTGTCTCTTCACCAGAGAGGAGGAGCAGGCAAGGAAAGAGAAAAGGGAAAAACCTGTAAGTTTTGCCTTTGTTTGGGAGACAGCAACAGCGCTCCACACTCAGCTGGTGCGAGTTGACTTTTGCTCCATCAGAAGTGACTTACATTGCCTCAGGACCTGGCTTCACATCTCTGCTTCCTCCTTTGCAACCTCAGGCTGAAAGGGACGGAGTCATTTGATGTGGAAACAGACACAGAAAACAAAGAGCAGGACACTTTTCAGCCTTCTTCCAAAGAGGTTTTGAAAACAGGTAGCTCCAAAGGCCTGATGGATTTTCTATCTTAGACCTGCCTCCCTTCAAAGCCTGGAAATTCCAATTGGCTTTTCCCAGAAAAGCGTGGCTCTCGCTCTATTAACAAATTATCCTTTGGGCTTTAGAACTCACTGAGAGATTCTAAATGGGAAATGTTCCCTTTCTGTTCACAGATCGTGTTCATCTGTTCCTTCAGGGCTTCACAAAACCATGCTGTTCACATCGATGGGAAGAGCTGCAGCTTCCCTCCTGGGCCCCTTTCTTTTGGGTTCAAACTGCCATGTTTTCTTCAATCATAGCAGGACCCAATTTCTCAGCCTCCACACGTCATCCTCTGCCCCAAAGAGCTTCCAACACAACCAGGATAAACTCTAAACAGGATGAGGGGCAGGGACAAGGCAGGGAACGTGCTGGTGTTGGTTTTGTAGCAGGAGCCTGAGCACGAGGAGGTCGAGGGAGTTGCTTGGGATTCGTCAGGGAAGTTGTGGTCAAGAGAAATTTCCTTCTCTGGAACAGTTAAAGATAAAATACCCCAAACATGAGCTGGGCTCTGTGTGCTGGAACTGAGAGCTGCTCTCTGAACCAGCTGCTGACAACCAAATCATCACTGAGGAGTGGCCCTGGGAGCCTGCTGGGGACAGCTGTCCTCAAGGTCTGCTGTGCCCTGGTTCCAACTGTGGGACCTGTCTGGTTATGCCCCATTTCTTTCCTTTCTTCCTCCTTGAGGTGCTGCCAGAACCTGCGAAGCCCTTCCATGGGACTGATGAAGGATGTGACAGTCCCCAAAATCTGAGGGAGTTTCAGTCCCCAAAACCTGGGGCAGTTTCAGTCCCCAAACCCTGGGGGAGATTCAGTCCCCAAACCCTGGGGCAGTTTCAGTCCCCAAACCCTGGGGGAGTTTCAGTCCCCAAACCCTGGGGGAGTTTCAGTCCCCAAACCCTGGGGGAGTTTTCCTGGTCTGTGCTGCTGTCACATCCTGGCTGTTCCCTCCTGCTCTGGGACAGCTCCAGAGCGACACTGGTGTCACTGGGAGGAGATGGTGGATGATGAACCTGTCAGTGGGCAGGTGACAGGGCTGGCAGGAGGCAGGGGAGGGGACGCCTCAGGAACTGTTTTATTGATGTGTTCATTGGGATGAGAGCCTGGCCACCTTCTCCTGCCCGTGACCTCTGCTGGGATCAGAATCTGCTGAGCCCAGGGCTGGATTTGCTACTGAACAGTGGGGCTGGGAGCACGCTGGGCTGGAAGGGCTAATGAAGGCCCAGGGGACAGGGCAGGATTATCCTGGAAGGCAACCTGAGCCTCTCCGAGGTGTTTACACTAATCACAGCCGAAGGTAAATGCAAACCCTGCCAGTTACCCTACAGGGGGATGTGTGGTCCCCACTGCTGTGTAATGTCCCTAATTAAAGCCATCCCACCAGGTTTGTTATTTGGAAAAGCAAAAGAAAAATATCCCAGGCTCTCCGAACCTCCCCCTTTTCCTTTTCCCTATCTTTATTATCAATAAAAAGAGAGAGAAAATGCTGTCTGGGCTCGAGGATTTCCTTCACATATGGAAGAGATTTAGAATTCTCCCGCTCCCAGCACTGGCAGCTCACAAACCTCTCCCCTCTTTCCTCCCCCCAGCACTCCCTGTCTGCTCCCCGTGTTCCCCAGCTTCACGTGTGCTCAAGGAATGCACAGGCTGCTTTTTCCTGCAGGTTTTTTATCCAGTAGTGATTGGTTTTGAGGGTTGAATCACAGGCACGTGAATCATCTCGCAAACAGCTTCGATATTTTTTATGTGGGAGAAAAATTCTTGGGGCATTTGGATTTCTGGGCCTTCTTTGTGGCCAGTGTCTGCAGGGACTGCACCTGCTCCTCTGCTGGGGTCAGTTCCCACCGGGATCAGCTGGCCAGGCTTTCACTGGGCTGCCAAAACCTTTGCTTTCATCTGCGTTATTATTATATTATTATTATTATTATTATTATCTTTTCCTGTGGAGGTTTTTTGCCTCGCAGCTCTCGGCGCTCTCGGCCTTTCCGTGGCTGGGATCAATTAAATTCTCACCAGGGACTGTCCCAGCCAGGGCTCTGCCCTTCCCTGGCCGCCTCTCGGTGTCACCCCAGGCCGTTCAGCTGCTCTGACCCTTCCCAGCAGCTCCCAAGCCAGGAAACCTCCCCTCCCCTCCCTTCCTGTGTCGCCCCCAAGCCCCGAGCCCCTCCTTCCATCTGCGAGCTCTCCCGGGGCTCTTGTGCAACTCCTTGGATTTGGGGATGCTTGGCTGCGAGGATGCAGCTCCAGGAGGGGTTGGATGGGTGTGGAGGGAGAAGGATTTGATTTTGTAACTCTGCTGACCCCGCTCAGCCACACAGAGTGGGATTTCCCCCATCTCTCCAGAAGGGAAGAAATATCCCCAGTTTCCCATTTTTCTGATGCTCCTTTCCTCTCATGGCAGAAGGATCAGGCTCCCAGACTCCTCCACTGCCAGAACCTGCTGCTGTTCCCGAGTTCTTGATTTGTTTTGGTTTTTTTTATAATTGCAGCTGCATCTCTGGACTGGGCTAACTTTAAATAAAGTGCTGGTACCCATCTGATTTTTCCTGGGGAAAGGAAATACCCCTGGCTGTGATTTTTTTTTAAAACAAAGCCACCCCCCACCCTGACAATACTTTTGAGAGGCAATGAAAGCAATTAATGGTGTCAGAAGACCCTGGGAGGGTGGGGAGGGAGGGCTGGGCTGAGGCAGGAGCTGAACTGTCGGGGGAATGGAGGGGGATCGACTCCAACCCCAGCTGTGCTTCGTTAGCTGCAACCAAAACCCACAAAATTAATCTTTAACAATGGAGGGAGGGAAGGGAGCCCTCCAACACGAGGCTGTTCCACAGTGCCCTCAACACTCAGCCCTGGCAGGGGCTTTGGAGAACGGAGGAGATGTTTGATTTTCTGGTTAGGTTAATTAAAGAGAGGAAAAGGGATGTTCTGCTCCCCATCCCAGGGCTGGGGGAATGCTGCTGTTGGCAGAGGAGGATGCACCCTCTGAGAGGTTCCCTGAGCAGAGCCAGTGCTGGGAAACACCTTTGGCTCCTGTCAGGCTTTGAAGGGGTTTTTGGAGGGTTCCTGGGCCATAATTCTGCACCAACACCTGCCCTGCTGTTCCCCCCAGGTGTGTCTGGGGAACAGCTCCTCCCTGGGGATGTGCTGGGCGTGTTCTGGAGAGGGTTTTGTGTTCACAGCTCAGGCCAGAGCCCTTCCAAGGCAATGGCAGAATTGATTTTGGAGCAGGTTCTAGGCCAGGCTTCTCCTACCTTTGTGCTCAATTTGCAAGTGATGTGTGTGTGCTGGTGGGTTCTTCTAAACAGATTAGGGAAGTGCAATTGATTCCAAATAGATGAATATAAAAGGCAAAATTGATTGGCTCAGTCTGTTTCAATTTTCTGGGGACGGAGGGATGTAGGAAATAAATTAATTAATGAAACACCCCAAACCTGAGGGTAAAAATACAAAGCAAACAGGACTTTTAAAATTGCGTTGTTAGGGCTGAAATTCCAGGGTTTACAAGGAATATCCCTGGTTTTCTCCCCTTTTGGCTGAGTTTGCTCCTGTTCTGAGGTGGCTTTGGGCAGAGGCTGCACTTGGGGCACATCCCCTGAGTGACACAGAGAGGGACAGGACTGGCAAAAACACAAAGACACCTTGAACACAAAAGGTATCTGAGGGCAGGAGATGCACAGTTCATAAAGTTCATGGTTTTTCCCACATTTTCCCATTTTTGTGCCATTTTTGGCCCTCTGATCCCCTCTCCCCTGGGTGCCCCAGACTGTTCCTGGCTGGGACCTGCAGCTCAGGGGGGAAAGCCACGGTGGCTCCTGGGGGTGATGCCTTCCAGATGGGCTCAGCTCGTTATCACAGTGATTAGGGCTGCCCTTAATGGCCACAACTGGAATTTATTGACAGAGGTAAACAAGTTTTTGTTCGGTATTTGTGGAAAGTTCTTAATTTGTTTAATTAAAAAAACATGGGCTCTGCTCTCAGCGTCCCTCCCCTGCAGAGGGCCTGACTGGCTCTCCCAGGACTTCTGCCAGGTTTATTTGGAAAGTTGAAATCAGGTTTTTTATTATTATTTGGGTGTTCCTGTGCATTTAATGGCCCTGTCTCACACACCTTTCTCCCTATCCAGAGAATGTGCACAGAGCTGTGGCCTCACTTTCCCTCGCTGGGGTTCCCATCCCAGTTCTGTGATTTCGTTGGCTAAAATTCTGGATTCTGTGGGGCAGTGGCTCTGCAGCCTCCCTGGTTTGCAGTGTGTTTCCCTGCTGCTGCCTGGCACAGGCAGGTGTCCCTTTACAGCCTCATTGGCATTATGACTTCCCTTTAACTGAATTGTGACCTGGAAATATTTGGAGGGGAATATTCAGGAGACAGAGATTGGTGCCTGATTCTGCTGCCTCCTTCCTTTCCTCTCATATGGATGGGATGCAGGCTGGGGGTGAATGGGTGGGAGAGGCTGGGAGTTCATGGCTTGGGCAGAACTGGGAAAATCAGAAATAGCAGTGCCTGTGCTGGAAAATCCTTTGCGAAGTGACCGGGACAAAGTGTGAGCCCTGCAGGGCTTTGGAGAGGAGCTCCTTGGGTCTGAGATTCCTCACCAAATCCTTGTTTTCTTCTCTTCCCCTACTCCTAACCCTCTCCAGAACCGGGGCCGCCTGGCAGAGAAGAGAACCATCCCCCTGCCCCCCACCAGGGTCCCCAAGAAGGAGCTGAGCTCTGTCTTCTCCCACAGCGAGGACAGCGAGGAGAGCGACAAGAGCAATGGGCAGCACCCCGAAGTGAAGCAGGAGGAGGATCTGCACATCAGTATCATGAAAAGAAGGTACCTGCAGGCAGTGCTGCACTGGGGCAGGGACACAGAGACCTTGGGGAGCCAGCACTGTCCCCTGGCTCACCTCCAGGGGCTGAAATCACACTGCAAATGTCACATTTCAGCTCCAAAAGGGTGGCTGGGGGGGATTTTTCACTTGCCCCTGTTTGGAGTGGAGTTTGCTCTGAAGGCTCTGGGTTTGCAGATTATCAGTTGTGGCTCACTCTCTGTCCAGGGCTCTGTGGCTTTGTGGCCAAGGAATTGCACGAGCAAGGAATCATCAGTGGGTTTCAGCTGTGTGCAATACAGAGGTGTGGCAGCCCCAGACGCTGCCTTCTGCTTACTGGCCTCAGGTTCTGCTGGAATTTAACCCGGGGAATTCAGCGCTGGGGAGCAGAGTTTGGGAAGGGGCAGCAGCAAGGTGTGGGGTTCTGTGTTTGATTGCAGGTGTCAGAGCATCCTGAGAGCCTCTGGGAGCAAGGGAGAAGGGATGGAGCTGCAGAGGGGAGGAGAAACTGCTTGGTCTTGATTTTGGTCATGTTTTTCTCAGTGCCATGAACATCCTCTTGGAATTGTGCAGTCTTAGAGGAAGAGGAAAAGGGATTGTCTCGAGTTAGGTCCTGGTAACCCTGACTTGGCCTCTCCTGTGAGGTTCCCATGCCCAGAACATTCAGCTGCAAAATCCTGGATTCTCTCACCCCTCTGAAAAACCAGGAATTTCAGAAAATCTGTAACCCCAGGAAAACAAACCCCTGAAGGCCCCGTGCCTCAGCCTCCCGTGCAGATCCCTGCAGCTCACCTTGGTTATCATCTCCCCTGATGCACAACGGGGCTCAGATCCTCAGACAAGCCCTATAAAAACACAGCACCGGGAACTGAAGGGCTGTAATTGCTTTTCTAATGTTTTATGTGTTCCTTGCCTGGGAGTAGATCAGCTTTTCCCCCTTCCCTGGCACCCTCAGCAGCTGAGGGCTCAGAGCAGGGAGACAAAAGAGCAACCAGCTCTTCCCATAAAACCCTCCTGTAATTAAAGCCTGGCTTTATCACTGCAGCTGCCCAGGGGCTGTTCCAGGGTTATCTGCCGCAAATGAAAAGGTGTTTGGGGAGTGGAAAGGTGTTTGGGGAAAGCACCTGGGCTGCTCAGGAGCCACGGAGCACAGGGAACCCTCCCAGTCAGTTCTGGTGAGCTGCCCTGCTCCTCCTGCCCCCTTTAATTATGCTTTTAATGCTGCAGAATTGCTGGATTGCCTCATTAGGAGGGAGAACAATGTGATAACTCCGTAATTGATAATGCCGGGCCCCCCAAATATAAAGTGCTCTTATCTTAAATCTTTAATTACTGTAATTGCTTTGCCTTGTTTATTAGGAAATGAAGGGAAAATGTTTGGCAGTTCTCAGGCAGGGATCCCCCAGCAATTCTCCATCAGTTTGTCTGGAGGTCTCTTGGTTAATCTTTATTTCCTTGGAGGAGAGCAGGATTCTCCCAGCTGGCTTAAACTCCCACTGCTTTTGCACAGTTCTTCTTTCTCCTGGAGTTGTGATGAAGTGGGGAGGGAAAATCGGAATAGTGGGACAAAAGGGGCAGGCAGAATTGCTGTGAGGGCAGAAATGAGAGAAAAACCAGGAATTCAGTGCTTGGTGCCCAGGCAGGGAACATCCCCTGCTCCCAGCCAGCATTCCCAGGCATTTTATCCCTTGGGCAGGGGTCCCCCAACCCTCCTGTCCCAAAGAGTGACACTGGCACTTCCAGGTGTTCCAGAACCATGAGTGGGGAGCGACCTGACCCCCTCCTGCTGGCCCTGGGGGTGGCTCTGGGGACATCAGGAGCAGCCTGAGCCCCTTGTGCTGGCCCTGGGGGTGGCTGGGGTGGCTCTGGGGACATCAGGAGCAGCCTGAGCCCCTTGTGCTGGCCCTGGGGGTGGCTGGGGTGGCTCTGGGGACATCAGGAGCAGCCTGACCCCCTTGTGCTGGCCCTGGGGGTGGCTGGGGAGGCTCTGGGGACATCAGGAGCAGCCTGAGCCCCTCGTGCTGGCCCTGGGGGTGGCTGGGGTGGCTCTGGGGACAGCAGCAGCAGCAGCCCAAAGGCACCACAGCCCAGACACAACAGCTGGGCCCTGCAGGGACTGTTCCCCATCTGCTGCTGCCTTAATTCACCTGTTGTGTGCTGCCCCCGGGGCTGGAGCTTTGCTGGCCCCCACTGAGAGGAGAAATAGCTTAAACTGGGATGGGGAACCAGGCCAGGCCTCAGCAAACCTGTGTGTTCCTCCTGCACCCCTGGATGTGCCCCTGCACACCTGGCATCACAAACACCTGCATTGCTGCTTTCAGCACTCTGCCTTTTCCTCTTTTTCCTATTCCCAGTTTCATTTGTGGTTTCCTTCCACTGCTGGCACAAGGAGAGCTTCCTGCTGCTTTGAGGGCTGGGCTCTGGGGAAGGAAAGGCTCTGGGGATTGGAACAGGAGTTGGAAGTTTCCTGGCTGGTCCCTCAGCTCAGCCTTTGGCAATCTTGGCTGTTGTTGCTGCCCTCTGGATTATCCCAGGCACCAAACGAGGGGAGTGGTGGAATCTCCATCCCTGGAAGGGCTCAAGGAAGGCCTGGATGTGGCACTTGGGGATGTGCTTTAGTGGTGAACGTGGCAGTGCTGAGTTAAAAGTTGGACTGGATGAGCTCAGAGGGCTTTTCCAACCTTCATGAGTCTGTAATTCTGAATTAGACCCCACAGATTCCATTGCTCTGTGGTAGTTTGGGAAGCTTTAACTTCCCTGCCCTCACGGGGAGATTCCACCCAGCCCTGAAAAATTCATGACCTCAGCCTGGGAGCTTTTCCACCCCGAGGTGCAAAGGCCTGTCAGGATCTCCTGATGTTATCCCAGGGATCTCCAGGCAGATGGGAGCCAGGGAGGAAGGCTCAGCTTTAACAGCAACATCCTCACGGGCTGCTGGAGTTAAGCCCAGCATTGTCTTGTGGGTTGGTGCATTTAATTCCTGTTTTAAAGAGTGGCCTCTCCCGGTGGTGTGGGAGGGGAGGGGAGGAGCAGAAATGCAGTGACAGCATCTGGGACTGAACAGGGCGGATCAGGAGCAGCTTTGGCCGAGTCCCCAGCAGTGGGAAGGTGTGGCTGAGGATGAGAGTGATGCTCAGAGCACTGGGAAGGTGTCACTGACCTGATGGGGACGTGGATTTGAGGGGAAAAGAGGGAGAAAACAGCCACTGACTTCGCAGGGGTGCTGCAGGGTGAAATACCACAAACAGCACAAAATCCCTTCTTGCCCAGCAAGATGTGAGAGCAGCAAAGAAGGTGAAGTGTAAGAAGGAAAGGAAATGGGGTCTTGCCCCTCGAGTGCTCTTGGCAGCTGTGCCCATCTCCCTGTGCCTGGCAGCCCTCCTGGTCTCCTTAGTCTGACCCCTGCAGCAGCAATCCCGTGCTGGGGAACAGCCCAGATGCCCCAAGTCCCCTGCTGCAATTGTCAGGCTGTTCTTCCATTCATGGATGAGATTCCCTGAATCCCTGTTCCCTCCCTGCTCAGCCTTCCAAGAGCCAGGAACAGCCTGGTGTGGGTACAGGAGGCTCTGGGAGGGAGGCAGGGATACCTGGGAGGAGCAGGAGGAGAGAGGATCCAGCTCTGTCCATCCAACCAAAGAAAGCCCATCAAAAATCCCAACCCCCCCCTGGCTGCTCTGCCTTAATTCAGGATATTGTTCATCCCCAAGCTGCTGCTCCTGCCTGTCACAGGCAGAGTGACAGAACATGCCAGGGTAATTTCCGAGGTGGGAAATCACTGATGATTTATTTCCAGCTGGGAAGGGAGCACGGCACAGACACGTTTGGGGGTTCTGCCTAAAATGTCAGTGCTGGGCTTGTTCTGCCTCCTCTGAACGGGGCCTGGGAGCTGGGGCAGCTCTCAAGGAGAGGGGGTGCAGCAAGGAGAGGGTCAGGATGGAGCAGGAGAGGGTCTGGATGGAGAAGAGGGTCAGGATGGAGCAGGAGAGGGTCTGGATGCATCAGGACAGGGTCTGGATGTAGCAAGGAGAGGATTTCCCAGTGCTGAGCAGCCCCTGGTTCCTGCTGTGGACTCAGAACTCCAATTGGGGCTGGAGAAGGCAGGAATTGGGGCTGGAGAAGGCAGGAATTGGGGCTGGAATTGGGGCTGAGGGGATCCCCAGGGTGGGTCAGGGTTTGAGGGGCAGGAGATGAGCACTGACCCCGTGCCTCTGACCTCTCTTTTGTTTGTTGCAGGATCCACACCCACTGGGATTTGAACATCTCCTTCCGAGAGACCTCTTGCAGGTACCATTCTGGGGCAGCTCTCTGTAGGGTAGGCTGAGAGTTTCTGATTTGTTTCTGGGTGCTGGTGGATAGAAATGAACATTACTGTCACTGCTGGGGGTTTTTTTCATCCTCCCTTTGTTCGTCATTCTCCCCTTCCCACCCACCCTCTCTTTGTTTTTATTTTGGGATAAGCTGTGGGACAAACAATCCCTTTTACTTTGGAAGAGAGAATTGATGAGACTTGTAAAAAAAGGCCGATTTTGATGTGCTTGCTCTGGTCCCAAGAAGGTGGGAATTCATAAATTGAAGCTCTCCAGTTGCAAACGTGAATATTCCTCTGTGACCCCTGGGTCAGCTGATATCCTGGGCGTGGTGCATTATCTTTATGTGCAGTCACAAACTCCTCTAATCCTTTAAAAATCCAGCTGCAGAAATTTGCACTAAAAAATGGGATTTTGAAAGGTTTCTTTCATTGTGGATTTCCAGATCAGGATGCAGCCCTGGAGTTGTAGGAAACTGCTTGTTTTCCAGGGTGAAAATAATAAATCTGTGCAGCTGGGAAACTTCTCAGGGGGGAGAAAACAGAACAGGAGGAGGCAGCTGAGGGCAGGACAGGGCAGAGGGAGGGTCTGTGAGTGCTGTGGAAATTGGGATCTGCTCCGTGGGATCTGCTGGCAAAGAGCAGCCCAGTGAGAAATCTGAGTTTTGCTGAAAGGAGTTTTTGATGTTTTGTGTGAAGCTGTTCAGTTAGAGATGGAAAAAAGGGGAAATGAAACCAGTGGTGGAGCAGAGGATCATGTCCATGTCTTCCACTGACCACTGGAGTGGGAATTAAACCTTGGCCATGGGAACGAAGGTGGGAAATCCACGTGGTTCATCCTCCAATAGGAAACAGTGAGGGCAGAGGAGTTCTTTGGTGTTTAACTGAGCACAGGCTGTGGCTCTGAACCACAAACCCCCACAATTCCTGAATTTTCCATTATTAAGGGCAGAAAGCCCACCCCCCAGTGAGCACAATGAGCCAGTGCAGCAGGCCCAGCACCCATAAAAACAGGTTTTGGAAAGGCAACCCTTAGAATAAAACCCCTGGTCTGCTGCTCCAAGCTTTTGGGACTCTCAAACACAAAAGGATGGATTCCTTCCAGGCAGAGCCTTTCATGCTAAATTTCAGCCCTGAGCAGAGTTTTATGGCTGAGTTATAAACTCCTAAAAGGCAGAGGTTTGGGATGGAAGTGCTGACAGTGCCTTAATTAATGGCCCTGTGAGCAATGATTCTGCACAATGGCAGCTGAGGGTGCCAACACCTTTGGAAATTAAAATCCTCATCTTAAAAAAAAAAATAATTCTGAGCTTGCAATGCGTGGAATAAAATAATGGTCTGATTTTTATGTCAGATACATTTCCTGGTGTTCCTCAGCTTGACTGTTCCCTTCAGTTCAGCGCTGTCCTGGAAGAAACTTCAGTAATTCCTCTTGGGAACAGAAGTTTTGCTTTTCCTGATGAGCCCAGCTGTCAAAAGCTGCCCATCCAGCCCATTTAGAGGGAAAAAACTGGTTATGCTGTGAGGCAGAGGAAGGATTTGGGGTTTATATGGCAGTACAGAAAAAGGTTTTATGTATTTAGGTGGCCCAAATTGCCACACAGCCCTGTAAAACAGATCTCAAATCTATCGTGGGATGGCAGAAAGGTTCAGCTGACCTTTGTTATCAGTGACCTGCTGGTGGATGTGCAGGTTGTGGTGCAGCTTCAGCCCTCAGGAACTGCGTTTAAAGGGGAATGGAACAGGGCAGGCAAAAGGAAAAATAACATAAATCAGGCTGAGGGGAAGGAGGAGATGAAAAATACCTGGGAAACGAGGTGGGAGCAGCAAATAAAATGGGAAATGCAGTGATTTAGCTCCTTCCTTTGGAAAGACACCCAGGGAGAGGCAAGGAGAGCAGGGGAGGATTGAAAAGCAGCTGCTGGTGGAGGTGTCAAGGCTGCTCCTGACTCAGCAGAGCTCTGCTGTGTGACACAGGTGACGTTATCAGTGCCACAGCCCTTCCAGCACTGACAGAGGAGGCCTTTAGGGCTGGCTGGCTTTATTATATCTTTTTTCCCTAGTAAGCTTTTCCCTTCTAATCTCCCAGACCTGAAACGGGGACTGTAAGGTCAGGGGGAGTTTTCAGCAGCTGGAGGCTGAACGTGAGCCCTGAGCAGCCTGAGCCTTCAGCAGGTGATGATTTAAAGCTTTGTCAGGGGACAGCCCAGGAGCGCCAGGCAGGGGCAGGGGGACCAGAGTGTCCCCAGACGGGGACCTGCCATCCCCCTCTGGCAGCCCCTGGTTCCTCTCATGGTCCCAGCTGGAAAAGCTGATGCTGAGTTGGGTTTTGCCCATCAGATAAAGTCAGAGGGGGATTTGGGACATCCCAGCTGTGTGGGACCTGCAGAGCTGCTCCCAGAGCTCCTGGGGACTCAGGGGGACAATTTCAAGCTTCTTGACTCCGTGGAAAACTTTCAGATTCCCCAGTGAGACACCAGAGCTGTGTCAGCCATGGCTTGCCCTGCTGTGGGGAGGGCATTTATTCAACATCAAACTGAATCCTGCCCATTCTGATCATTTCTGCCATGGGTTTGGGCAATTGGCTGCTCAGGGAAAGACTTTAATCCTCATCCTGGATTTTTAGGAATCAGGCACAGCAGAGGTACCTGAGTGGCTTCTCCCTTTCCTGCAGGGATAAGGCCAAACAAGGAGAAAATTTGGAGTGCTGAAAAGTATGACTTAATGTGAATTAATTATGTCATCACCATTTCATTAGCAGCACTTTCTGCTCTTGTATTCATTCCCAGGAAGATTTATCTGGCTGCAGGGATGGGGTAGGGAAAGGAGACCATTTATGGACTAGCAGAGATTCAGATGGAGAAGGGGAATGGGGAGCTGATAAACCAGTTTTAACTTCAATTTAAAGCTAAAATCCTATTTCAAATTAAAGTGAGAAAAGCTGTTAGACACCTACAAGAAAAAGGGGAACATTTATTAAGAGTAATTCTGGTTGTGTTTATCCCCAGTGTGCTGTCACCTCTGGTGCATCTGTCACAGGAGGGGTGTAATGGACCTTTTGTGGGGTATCCTAAAGGATTTGGGATAAACTGAGCATCTGAAGGCCTCTGTGTACTGCTGAGGCTTGGGTGCAGCCTTGGGAAGGATTCCTGACACCTTTTAGTTCATATAAATCATCAAAGAAAGGATCAAATCCACCTGATTTTGGATCCAGATTTCAGCTGGAATTGGAGATTTTCTGCCCTCCCTCCTCACACGCCTGTGTGGGATTGGGGTGGTTTGGAGTGTCCTGAACCCCTCAATGATGTGAGGAACTCCTGTGGACCCTCCCTCCCCTCTGCTCGGGGTCTCCTCTCCTGCCCCAGCCCCAATTAAAGCTGCTCAGATGAGGATTTTAATATTTGATGAGCTCAGAGCAGGCGGCTCGGTGAGGGGAGGAAACGAGGGGAATTTGGGATGTTTGAAGAGCCCTCAGCCCCACCAGGCCCAGCAGCTGTGCCAGCCACACGTCCCTGTCACTGCCTGGCCAAAACATCTGTTTGTGTGTCCCTGACAAGCCCCAAACTCCGGGGATCTCTTTCCTCCCTGTCTCTCAGGGTGCTGTAATTCCACCTTTTTTTTTTATTTATGAGCTTGCAGAGAGCTGAATGACAAAGCAGGCTCCCAGTGAAAACATCTTCATACTTATTTCCACCTTATTTTGGAGTTGCCAGCCCTACTGATCATTTTTATGAACTGTCACGAGCATTAATGAAATTTTATGGGCGTTTTGCTGGGGACATTGCAGGATGATTAATTTGTTTTTTCAGGCTCGGTCTGCAGGGAGATTTAGGGCTGTGCTGCCCATGGGTAGGGTTAGGATTTTCAGGCCTCTCTGCTCCCTCCAGTTGGGAAAAACTTGTTCACCCCTCCCTCCTCTTTTCCTTTCCCTCATTTCCCCTTTTCTCTCTCTTTTTCCTGTGTCTGTGGGTGACATCTCAGGAGGTGGAGACACCTGGGAGGCAGAGGTGGGATGCTGGGGAGTTGTTGTGTGTCAAACTGATGGGAAGGACAGAGAGTGACCAAAAGGGGGTTTTACCAATGGTGAAGTTTTAAAAGTTATCCAAAAGGCCGAGCAATAAAAATATAATATAAATATAATATAAATATAATATAAACATAATATANTTAAATAAAAAATATATATATTTATAAGGTTCCCTGTTGCAGTTCATGGAGGGACAAGTCAGGAGCTGCCCCAGGGGTGGGGGCAGAGGGATGGGGAGAGGGCTGGAGGAGGAGGCAGAGCCCCGGGGCTGCTCAGAGCTGCCCAGCCCTTGCCCAGGTGTGACACAGAGGTGACAGAGGTGACAGCGCAGGCCCGGGGTCACGCTGCTCCTGTGCAGACCCTGCTGCTCCCCCC
>VZTZ01002550.1:23971-43425 GCA_013400955.1 Drymodes brunneopygia | reverse complement strand
GGGGGGGAGGCAGCAGAGCATATGAAAGGTTGTTTTTTATTTTTCCATTTGGTTAGAAAGGTTTGTGTTCTCGTAGGGAAGGAGCTGAGGGGATTCATCACATCAATAATAAACATGATTTTATTCCCAGAGCAGTGGATTTGGCGTGGTCAGGGTTGGGACTGGGGGTCTCTGTTCCTGCTGGGCAGAGACACAACTCACATGGGTTTTTTTTCCACTCTGAGCTGCCACCATTAACTGGGAGCACCGGGGGCTGATTTTCTGACAGGTTCTGTGCAGGAGGTCAGAGCAGGGAGACAGAGCAGTCCCTTCTGGGGCTTAAAAATCAATGAGTGTGTGATTAAATGGCCCACGGAGGGTGGACACTGCAGCTCGAGGGAAAAGCAGTGACATTGGTGGCGTTTTATGTGGGGGCTGCAGCAGGAATTGCTCTTGCAGCTCTTCCAGGTCCTTGTACAACCCCCAGATTCACCAGATAGAGCTGTTTTTATCCCAGGGATGGACTGGATGGCTGATTTTTCTTTAGAAATGAGTTTTCGGTTTTTTTAAAAAATGCTAGCTGGAAAATCTGAGCACCCTTGAGTGCCTGTGTGGTGCCAGCCCTGCCACCCCACAGTGGTGCTGTTACATAAGGGTTTTTCTTGGGGCTGAAATGATGCAACAGCATTTATGGACCAATCTGGGTTCTCCTTTAATGGCTTCCATAAAAAGCTCATTATTCCCCAGTCCTTGGCTGATTTACATCCCTCCCGTCCCTGGGCATGTGCTCTACTTTGGGCAGCCCTGAGCCTCACACTCCTCACTGCTAAATCCTGGCTCCCTCAGGCTGGAAAAGCCTTCCAAGGTCACCAAATCCAGCCCTAACCCAGCCCTGCCAAGGCCACATCCACATGGCTCCTGAGTCCCTGCAGGACTGGACACTCCAGCACAGCCCCGGGCAGCCTGGCCAGGGCTTTATTCCTTAATTTAGGGTGTTTCTTGATGTTCAATCTGAACCTCCCCTGGTGCCGCTTGAGGCCGTTTCCTCCAGGAACTCTGGCTGGGATGCTGCTCCTGACACCCCAAACTTGGCTTTTTGTGCTGCTGAGATCGACAGAGAAGGGAAAATGCCTCGTGTTTCTGCAGCTTCTGGTGATTTTCTCATCTCCCTGGAGCTTCTCTGTCACTCCTGGCTAGGCAGGGTGGGAGCACAGGGCTCAGGGAGGGAAATCACTGCAGAGTGAAGGATCTGAACCTGGCACCTGAGACAGGCAGAACATCCTTGAACGTGCCCTGATCACTGCCCTCGTGTCTTCTCCCCTGCAGGCCCTGACATTCCTCCCTTTGCATATTGGATTTTTCCTTTCTTTATTGGAGGGAGGGGCAGAGGGTCGGGACAGGTTTATGGCCACTGTATTGATCAGTAAAATTTAATATAATCCCTGCACTTACTGGCTGATCGTTAAGGGGATGGAGAGCTGGTGAAATGTATTTTTAAAAGAAATATTTTTCCATTTTATTTCCTTCCCATTTTATTTCCTGAGTCTCTCTTCTCTTCCAGTCTCCTCCTTTGCATCCCTTCAGAGATTTTTGACTGTGTTTTCCCAGCTTTCCTTTGATTTGATTAAGTATTAGGAAAAGAGTTACCCAGTCTGGTGTGGTGCTACAGCCATTCCCCACTCCCTCAGCTCTCTCACAGTTTCTGGATCTGAGGAATTTTGTGTCTGTTGAGAATAGGAATCCCTCTGGTTTTATCCCAGCTCCCTCTGTGGCTCCTGTGGCTGCAGGACCAGGTGGGCTCTGCTGTCCCGTGCCCACTCCTGAGCATCCTCATGGAGCAGCAGCCCAGAGCTGCCTCCCCAACACCCTGGGGAGGTCTGGAGCAGAGAAACGACAGCTTGAGCTCCAAATTTCCACAAATATCCTCACACTGGAGCAGCTCCGTGGGTGCTGCCGAGAGGAGCTGTGCCGTGGGTGGAACTCTCTCTCCTCTGCACGGGGACTGCACTTTTCCTGCCTGGTACCGAGGTTCCTGAGAGTGACCGTGCAGCTCTGAGTGCAGCTCCGAGTGGGGACAGAGCAAACCTGGCTGCCAGCAGGGTGGGAAATCCTGGGAGGCTCCTTCAGGCTCACCCTGTGAGGAGGATGGGGTGCTTGGACCGAGGATCCCCGCACGTTTGTGGTGAGATTCCCCGCACGTTTGGAGCGAGGTTCCCCTCACGTTTGGGGCAAGGTTCCCCTCACATTTGGGGCGAGATTCCCCTCACATTTGGGGCGAGGTTCCCCTCGCATTGGGGGCGAGATTCCCCTCACATTTGGGGCGAGGTTCCCCTCGCATTGGGGGCGAGATTCCCCTCACATTTGGGGCGAGGTTCCCCTCGCATTGGGGGCGAGATTCCCCTCACATTTGGGGCGAGGTTCCCCTCGCATTGNGAGCGACGTTCCCCTCACATTTGGGGCGAGGTTCCCCTCGCATTGGGGGCGAGATTCCCCTCACATTTGGGGCGAGATTCCCCTCACATTTGGGGCGAGGTTCCCCTCACATTTGGGACGAGGTTCCCCTCACATTTGGGGCGACGTTCCCCTCACATTTGGGGCGAGGTTCCCCTCACATTTGGGGCGAGATTCCCCTCGCATTTGCAGCGAGGTCACTGCTCCGTGTCCTCCCCGCTCCGCAGACAGAGAGCTGCAGCAAACCGAAAGGCAGCCACTACTGAAAATTATTTAAATTTTGACCAAAGTGTCTCCTTTCCGCCTGGCTCCCCCTCTTTGCAGTCACTCCTTGCCGTCTCCGAGCAGCGCCGGGCGAGAGCCACCAGGGCCTGCGGGCGCCTGGCTGCCCGTGCTCGCTGCAGAGCCCTGACACTGATTTATATTTCGGTTAATTGTCTCCAGCCATTAGTCTGCTCATCCCTCTCCTCGTTAAAGATGCAGTGGCTGCTAATGTCTGTAAATGAAACACATTTAGAAGGCGTTACTCCCAGTCTGGGTCTGGCTGAGCAGGCACTGAGAGCTGCCACCTCCCCCCCCCCCGGGTCTGGGGGTGGCATGTGACCCTCGGGGACATCTGTCAGCACCTCTGTGCCCACCCTGGCTCGCAAGCCAGGACCAAAGGGGACAAGGGCCTGGGGGCTGTCCCGTTTCTCTCATCCTCTCCCGAAGTCACTGCATCCCAGAACGGCCTGGGAGAGGCTGCCAGCAGCTGGGAGGGACTGGAATGGAGAGGAGGGACTGGAGTGAGGGTCCAGCATGAGGGACAGGGCACAAGAGAGGGACTGGTTTGCTGGGATGGAGAGGAGGGACTGGAGTGAGGGTCCAGCATGAGGGACAGGGCACAAGAGAGGGACTGGTTTGCTGGGATGGAGAGGAGGGACTGGAGTGAGGGTCCAGCACGAGGGACAGGGCACAAGAGAGGGACTGGAGGAGCCTTGGAGCTGCTGGCTTCAGTCGTGGCTGGGCTCAAGGTGCAGATGCTGCTCCAGGAGAGATGATTGTTCCCAGAAAACAGCCCCAGAGATTGCTGCGTGTCTGGTGCCTCCCTGGAAGAGCCAGCTCCTAATTCATTTACAGCTCCCAGGGGATGGCCCCAATTAGCACATGTGACAGCTGAGTGCCTTGATGGACTTTGTCTCCTGTGGTGGTCGTGCTGCAGGAGCCTCTCTGCACCCCTGGGAAGTGTCCATCCATCCATCTCTCCATCCATCCCTCCATCCCATCCATCCATCCCTCCATCCCATCCATCCATCCATCCATCCATCCATCCATCCATCCATCCTCAGGTCATGTTCTCCCCCAGCTGGATCACACCCATGTTCCTGCAGGTCTCCAAACCCCGAATTCCCAAACTGGGTGTTGCCATGGTGACTTGCAGGCCTCAGGGAGGCTCTTCGTCTCCTCCTTGACCTCTCAGGAGCTCTGGATCTCCCTGGAGCCCCTTCCCTAATCCGGTTTTCAGGATATCATATTGTGGCAGTGCAGGGCTCAGACTTTAATCAGCTTGGGAGTGCCTGAGCAGGGCAGGGCTGCACAGGGCACCTGCAGGGCTCCGCTAGGGCTCAGCACAGGGCAGGGCCCTGCTGGGCAGCCCCAGGCGGGAATTCCTGCCCTGGATACATCCCAGGGAATCCTCTGCATGGGCAGGACCAGCCCTCTCCAACCCCCTCCATCCAGGCTCCTTCCAGGTCCTGCAGGAATTGGGCTTTGCTGGGATCCCCAAAGGGACATCCTGGATCTTGCATCCTGGATGTTCCTCTGCCTGTTATGTTCCCTGCCAGGTGGCCTTGGATAGAAGCTGGACAGGGCCTGTTTTACACGAGGTGGGAACAAAATTCTGGAGCTGACAGGTGGGAGTGAAGAGCTGTGGAGTGTTTGGGTTGGAAGGGACCTTAAAGATGATCCAGTTGCACCTCCCCAAGCTTGTGGCAGTGCAGTGTCCTCTGTCCTGCTGGAGCAGCACAAAATTTGGGGTCTGGGGATGCAAGCAGTGCTGCAGTTGTGGTGGTGAGTCCTGAGAATTGCAGAAATTCTTCCCATCTAAGCACTGAGAGCTGGGGCAGTACCTGGAGAGCTGAGACACACGAGTTAAACTTTATTAAATGGCCCTGGCATGAGGGCAGCTGGTTGGACTTTGGTCTGGGAAAGTTCAGAGAGGTCTCCTGTAGGAATTATCTGAGTTTGAGCCTCAGGCAGGGCTGTCTCTTGTTGGATCCATGCAGTGACTGGGGTGTGACTGCAGCTGTGTGGCTTTGCTGGGGCAGCAGGTGTTCAAAAAAATGCTGAAATCCTTCAGCTGTGCAGAAAGAGATCTCAATTTTTCATAAAATCCTCTGGTTACCATTCATTCCCTTTTGTCCTGCCAAGGCTGAGCCCCAGCTCTGCCCCAGCTCTCCTTGCTCCAGGTGTAGAACAAGCCCAGGACACCGAGGCAGCCTCTGCTCCAGAGCTCCTGGGCCAAGGCAAAAGGAGCAGCTCCGGGGAGGGTTTGATGTGTTAAAAGCTGTCTCAGCCTGTTTGCCTTATCTGGAGTCTTCCCTTTCCTCTCAATGTCACCTTGGGGTTCCGTTTGCCTTCCAGAAAAGCTGTGTTTTCCTGGGATTCTGCCCAATTCCAGGGGTAAACTGAAGAGTTCAGAGCCCAGAGTGTACCCATGACCCTGCTGTCTGCTCCTGCGTGCAGCTGCGATTGCTGATGCACCTTTGTGACCATGATGATTTTCATTTTAAACCCATGGAAAATCTGCTGAAAGCACAAGGTTTTGGGGGAAGGAAAGCATCACTGCTGGTGTGGGGATGTTTCCTTCCACGGAGATCTCCTGGGTTCTGTTTCCACTGGATAAATCCCGGTGTTCTGCACTCTCTGAGTTTTGAGGAGCCGCTCCAGAGGGAGGGAGCCGCATTTTCCTGCTGGGTAAAACAATCCCTCCCCGTAGCTGAGTGTGTTTACACACCAGCACCGATCAGGCTCGATTGGGATGCGAGGCACTGTGCAAATGCGAAGATGTAATTATCCCATTTTTCTCTTCCCACTCGCTGCTCTCCTGGCTCCTCTCCTCCGCCCTTTCCGGGCCTTGTGCTGATGGCAGCGTTTATCTGCATTTGTCCTCTGTCCCTGACAGCCACTTATTGATTGGCGTGATTAAAAAGAACTGATAATCACTTCACATTAATCCCATAAATGACTTAAGACACCAAAATATTTGCATAATGCATCTTAAAGGTGGCAGCTAAAAGAGGATAAGACCCAAAACTGCTTGGCACAGGAGAAATGGGCTTCCCACTCACCTGTGGGCTTGCTTAAGTAATGAGCCTCGTGCTTGCATAAGGAGCACTCTGAACTGATTTAGGGAGGGAGATTCGATGGGTGCTCAGAGGATTTGGGATCCGAGCATCCCTTGCCCTGCTGATCCCCCCGAGGGATGGGGGATCCCGGGGGGAACCATGGGGCTGTTTGTGTCTGCTGCCTCCCGTGGAAATCTGCAGCCAGACGCCCGCTGAAAGTACCTAAAGACTTTCTGTCATAAACTGATCTGATTAGCAGCGAGCTAGACACGGATTAGCCCCCGCTGCAGCCCCGGGGATGGGCTCTGGCAGCACCGGGATCTGCTGGGGCCGGGGGGAGCAGCACCGGGGGGATCGGGGGGGGTATTTAAGGCAGATCAGTGCCCGGTAATTCTGCAGATAATGCACCCTCCAGGCTGCCCTGCCGGGCCCAGGTGAGGACACCCCCGGGTGGGAGCTGTGGCTGGGCAGGGAGGGGGATATTCCTAATTTCTGTCATTTCCCCCAGGTGTTTCTAGCTGTCACCTTCCCTTTAGAGAGAGGGCAGGAAGAAAAACAGCCCCGTTCAGCTCGGGGCGAGCTCGTGGTGCTGCAGGGATAGGGAGTTCAGCATCTCCTGCAAACAAACAAACAAAAGGGAGACTCCAGCACTGCCAGCTCCTGCCATGGGTTCCACCTTGTTCCTCCTCACTCTTTGTAGATCATTTATTTATTCAGGAATATTTTGCAACTGGAGAGAGGTTTGCCAGCAGAAGCGCTCGCCACTGAGCTGCACTATCTGCTACAGTGAATTGTTTTTTTTTGTGTTCTCCCTCTCCACAGAAGGAAAAAGAAATACAAAAAAAGGACTAAACCAGCCTAGTTAGCAGCAATGTGATGCAAGGAGAGCAGGCAAAATAATGCTGAATTGCTCTAACACGGTCTCTTTTCCCAGAAGGAAGTGCATTGTTTCAGGATCTGTTGGAGGGGACAGTTGAAAATGGGTTTTGTAAATAAATCTGTCCCCTCAGCTCTGGGTAACGCTGCTGCCCAGGCTTGTGGTGGGGTTCTCTCTAAGGAGAAAAACCATTATTCAATCAAATCAAGCAGCCTTTTGTCCCAGCAGTGATGGAATGGAAAAACTTGGGTTTTTAAGAATAGAAGGGTGGCAGCTGATAGAAAACTATCAGTTATTTCAGTTCAAGTTTCCCATTAATTCTGGAGCAGATCTGCCAATTCCTCCGTTTTCAGTTTTTCCATCCTAGATGTGAGTGCTGGCCCACGCAAGTTATATCTGGCAGGGCTGGGATCAGGAGCTCTGGCAGCTGCAGGGACCTTGATGGGAAATGAGAGGGGAGCTCGGGAAGGGCTTTGCGCTCCCCAAAATCCAGGAGAGGTTACCAAGCACCCCGTGGGTGGGAGGGAGGGAGGGAGGGGGGACCTCCCCTGCAATCCAACAGTGCTGGAGCACACAAAAGCCTCTCCCAGATGTGCTCACACAGGGGGGAAATCAATTCTGGGGGGGACAGATGGGATTTCCTTAACGTGGGGTTTTTGTGCTCCGCTGCAGCCGCGACAGCGACCTCTCCTCCATCATCTCCAACCTGCACCAGAGCCGCCAGCTCGTTATGCCAGAGAGCCAGAGCCGCTGCGAGTTCAAGAGGAACAGCCTGGACGTGGGGCTGGCAGCTGCAGGTGAGGGCTGGGCCACCTCCTGCTGCCCTGGGCTTGTGCTTTCCCTCCTCTCCCTTTCCCTCCTCTCCTTTCACTGCCCTGTCCGCTCATTTTCCAGTTGGTTTTTCTGTGTTTCACTTCGGAGCTATGGGAAGGTTTTTAATGTTCTGGCTAAAGATGAACGTGGAAAGGATTTCGTGGTGATGCTGAAGCCCTTTGGAGGTCCCAACCCTGGGTTGCTCTCAGTCCTGTGGTCTGTATTAGAGGAGCACAGGAGTGAAATGTCCCCAGGGCTGGTGCCAAGCCAAGCAGAAAGGCCTTGCAGAGAGCATGATTTGATTTGTAATTTCATTAATCAGAGGTTCCCCATGTTGCTGCCAGGCCTGCCAGCTCCTCTGGGAGCAGCATTGTTTGGGTTTCTGGTGCTACCTGGCAGGTTTTGGGTTGTTCCCCATATGAAAACAGAAATGTTCCTGTGGGATCCTGCCCTGGATGTCAGGAAGGGAGTGTGGGGAGGGATGATCTGGTGGCAAACGTGCAGAACTCAACAAGTGAGGCTCTGGAATAAATAAACCAAGATCTGTTTGTTGATTGCAGGATCCTTCAACTATAAATAAAAGCTGAGGAAAAACTGGGGTTTATGTCAGGTTTTATACTGAGTGATCCCTGCCCTTCCAAATCAGAGCTGGGTCTCTCTGTGTGTTAATTTAGGCCTTTTCTGAAAATCTGTCTGGTTGTGGATTTGTCCTTATTTTTTTGTCAGTCATTCTGTTCAGTGTGTAAATGAACCCCAAATCCAGACGGAACACCACACCTGACACCCTTTGGGATGTCTTTGGAGGGTGAAAACCTAAATAACATCTTCAGTCCCCTGTATTCCCAGGAGGGATTTGTGGTGTGTCTGCAAATCAACCATGGGCAGCTCCCAGGCTTTGCTTTCACAGCTGAATCTCCAATCTCATCATGAACAATTTCCCAAAGCCCCTTTCCCTGCACAACTCCAAAAGCCAAACTGGCCCCAGATCCATTTTCCCCTGTGTCCCTGCTCGGGTCTGTGTGGCTCAGATGACCCTGGATGTCAGAATGGGGTTCAGTATTATTTGCTTTGCAGAGGAACTGCTGGGCTTGGTCAGCATGGCTGGGATTCTTTGAGACCTGTGGCATTCCAGAAACGCAAAGGGTTCTTCTCATTCCCACCAGGAGAAAAGATGAGATGTGGAAGCTCTGATTCCTCTTTGTTAATTGGTGTTTGAGGTGCTCTGGTTCGTTTCTTGAATTAAGAAACTGTAAGAAATGGCCTCAAGTTGTGCCAGGGGAGGTTTGGGTTCAATATTAGTTAGAATTTCGTGAGGGAAAGCTTTGGAAGAGGCTGCCCAGGGCAGTGGTGGCGTCACCACCCCAGGAGGTGCTCAGGTCACCTGTGGAGGTGGCACTTGGGGACATGGGTCGGTGGTGCTGGGTTAATGTTGGGCTGGGTGATCCTGGAGGTCTTTTCCAACCTTAATGATCCCGTGAAATATTCCATGAGTGAAAAAGAAGAGGCTCATGCACACAGAAGGCCACCAAGCCTGTGACAAAGCTCTCGAGGACACAACAGGTTTGGGGTGTTCAGCAAGAGGTGATTGGGGGAAGGGTCAGATGGGGAGAGGGGGTATCTGAGGGGTCAGGGGGGCTTTGTCACCTCTGCCCAGGGCCAGTTTCACTCTGGGCTGTGGGACTGAGCCCTGCTGGGGCTGGTTGTGCTGGCAGGGCTGGGAGGGGAGCAGGGTAATCACGAATTGTTACACACTGAGCTTTCAGAGGTGCTGCTGGGTCGGTCTGAAGGACTGGCTGTTGTTTAAACCATTTTGTTCCAGCAAGAAAGGGAGAAGAACCTTGCCCCCATCTGTCTGCCCTGGAGAACAATTCTGAGCTCTGGGTTATGCGAATCTCCCCCTCAAAAAGGCACCTGGAGATGAACAATGCTGAATAAATGATGCTGGGGCCATTAGGTTCAGAAAGCCCTGCACCACTCCTGGCTGGGAGCTGCAGGTGCTCTCTCAGGCTGCTGGGATCTGCTCTGAAATGGTTCTGGTGCTGGTTTATGGATGGAATTCAGCCCCAGGGAGGACAGGAGGAGCTCTCTGGAGGCTCCTCTGAGCTCAGAGTGCTGCTGGAACAGGACTCAGCAGTGCCTGCTCCTTCCCGGCTGTGCCTGAGCTCCAGCAGAGGACTGGGAACAAGGACAGCACAAATGGCAGAGACTTGCTTATTGCCAGCCCATGGGGGCAGCAAAAAGGCTGCAGCTGGCAGGGCTGGCTGGTTTGTGATTAATTCTGTGAGGGAATTCCTTGTCTTGTTGTTGCAGCCAGGATTAGAGGCAGTGCTGTAGTTTTGAGCAGCACGGGCTGGAAAATCAGCAATGTTGCTGAGTCTTGAATGGTCCTTGAAATGCAGAAAGGGGCTGAAATTAATGAAAAATAATTATATGTAGTTCTTGGGCTTTTCTCACTGTGGGAAGGTAGGAAAGGCTGGAGCCAGGGCTCAGGGGGTGAAGTTGGCTCCCTGTGCAGGGAAGAGGGGTGAGCCAGCCCCTGGCACTGCCAGCCTGCACAAGGAGCAGGGAAACCCACCTGGAAAAGCAGCTTTGGTGATTCCCAAAGCCCCCAGAAGAGTTTCCCTACAAACCATGACTGGTCTCTCCTTGGCTGACCCTGATTTCCTGCTGCCCCCTCCTCCCAGGGTGGTTCTGCAGTGGGGGATGCTCACATGCCCTCCTTGGTGCCAATTAAACTGTGCCACACTGGGGATGGGAGGGAAGGAAGAGAGGAAAAGTGCATGGAATGCGGTCTGTGCTTCCTTGGGAACAGGCTCAGAGGGTCTCAGAAGTGCCTTCTCCCTGTGTTTGTGTGCTCTCCACACTGCTCCAGGGCCTGAACCAGCATTTTGCCACCAGAGCCCTGGCCCCGAGGCTCTAATTCATTCCTCTCCTGCAAAAAAAAAAAAAAAATCCTGTTAATTTCTCCTCTTTCTCTCCTCAAACACCCTCTGTTCTGCAGTGCCAGATTTCATGGGTTTCCAGTTGCAGTAGGACTATTTGCATGGATAGAAGTGGAGGATTCAGGCTCCCTCCTGCTAGAGGAAGGTGGGTAGCTCTTCCCTCTCTTCCTTCTGCCCCTCGTGCCTGCAGGGCGTTGGTTTGGTGGCCGGAGATGCTCTGAGAGGGCACAGAGTAGAGACAGAGCCAGACAGGGAGAAATTCACTGCAGTTCTGCAAAAATCTTTGGGATTGAGGCTGCCTTGGCTGTGCTGTGGGAAGCAGCAGCAGCAGGGCAGCTTTCCAGCGGGGCAGAGCTCCCACAGAGCCTTTTCCAGGCTTTTCCAGGGATTTTTGGGAATGACAAACTCTGAGAGCCTTGGCCCCAGAGCAGGGATGTCCTCAGTGCATCTTCACCTGCAGTGATTCCTGTGGGAGTCCCCTGTGCTGGGGACAATGTGACACCTGTGTCCCCACTTCAGGAGCCCTGCTCCCTTCCAGGCCCTTTATTCCTGCAGCCCTGGGAGAGCAGAGTTCACCCACACATGTCAAAAACATCATGGAGCTGAGATTTCCCTCTGTTGAGGTTATTTGTTCTGTATTCACCCCCTTGTCTCATCTTTCCACTTGGTGCCCTGTTGACAAGGGAGAAGGAGGAATTTTTGGGCTGTAAAGACACTCAAATGTAAGAATGTGGGGTTTTTATTCAAAAGGCAATGCCTGTAACTCCCAGCATGGATTCACAGCTGAGCACACGGAGCTGCCTCACTGTCTGTGGGCCTGGCCCTGGATTCTGTCCCTGCCATGGCCACGCAGTGACCTCGTTTGGCTTTGCACAGAGCTTTCATTTGCTAAGGAGGAGTTAATATTGGGGATGAGGAAGAATTGGGATCAGGGATGTTGCTGCTAATGGGCAGAGACAGGATCCCAGCGCACGGCTGCTCTCGGGGCCCGGGATAATGAGCCGGGCCACAGACATGTTTTCATTTAACTAAGCCAAACAACAGGCAAAAAAAGCAGCAGCCTTTATTGGACTGCTGCCTTAAATTGAGCAGAAAATCAGCACCAAATGGGCATCCAGGAGCTGGAAGCCCAGGCCCCGTTGTTGACGTGTTTTCCCGGGAAGGAGGGAAGGACAATTGTTTACCTTGGCAACGTGAGGGTCGAGGCTCTGTCACTGCTCTGCATCCTCTGGGCCTGGAGCTGGAGCTCTGTCCCCTCTCTGTGCTCTGTTTCAGTTCGTTTTTACATCTCCTGAAGCCTTGCAGGAGTGGGAAGTAATCAACAGCTTTTGTAATACAAGCAGAGGTCTTGGGAAGTGAGGGGGAAATGGGAAAAGCCAACACAGAAGCGTTTCCTTGGGCTGTGCCAGCACAGGTCAGTGCAGGGATTTTGCTGCTGGGAGTGCTCAGGTTTTATTCTTGGCTCTGCCACTGCAGGACAAGAAGGAGCTGAGGCTGTTTAGGGCCCTGTTGCTGGAGCTCAGTTAAGGCTGGAAAAGACCTCTGAGATCATCGAGGCCACCCTGGGCAGAGGTCTGAACCTGCTCCTCGCAGGAGGGTTTGTGTAGGATAGCTCTGAGAATTTGGGGAGGTTGTGGATTTTAAAGGGGCATCTCCCTCACTCTGAGGGAGTCTCTCTGTGCCTGGTGGGGACCAGGAATCTGCCCCTCCCTGGGGCTGGATCCACCAAACTCAGGCAGCAGCTGTGAAACCCCAACGAACCCTGAGTGCTGCCCCCTTTCCCTGCAGCTCCAGGAAAAGCGAGTTCATCCTGCTGCCAGAAATAACCTGGAATATAACCCGCCCCCTGCCTCCACCTCCTTTGCCAGGTGCCTTTCCAGGCACCTGCGAACTCCAGCTGGTTTTTGGCCTCTTCGATGCAGATCCAGGAGCTGGGTGGGGATTTTCAGGGTTAAATTGTGCATCTGTCACCATGGGGACTGGGATGTGTCCCACTGCTGCCCTGTCCCCAGGTACAGCTCATGGTTTCACCCTGCCCAGGGAGTGAGCAGTGCTTTGTGCCAGATACCAGCACACTTGGGAAGAGTCATTTGAGGATGGAGGGCTGGGCATGGGAAGGGTTTTATTCATGATTTGCTGTCAGCAAGAAGAGGCTCAGCTGCCTATTATTTCATTCATTTTTCAGCCCTGCACAATCTTTTTGTTCCAAATTCCTTTTCTTCCCTGTGCTTCTTTCCCCTCTCCTGCTCTTTCCCCTCCCCCTGGCGTTTCTTTCTTCCCAAACCCTTTTTCCCCCCACTTCCTTTTCCATTCTTAATCCCCATCTCTCTCTCTCTCACACACACACACATCCTTCTTCCTTTCCATCCCTCCTCCTCTTCAGTTCCCTGTCCTGGTCCCTGCCCTCCCTTCCCCAGCTCCCTCCCTCTCCCAGCTCCTGGGGAAGAAGACAATTTGAAGGTTTTCCGCTCAGCTCTCAGCTGAGAGGCTCCTTCCCTCAAGCCAATCAATGGGAGCCTTTCAGCCCCACTGGGGCTTGGCAAACATGAGATCAATAAGTTATTAGCACCATTCTGTCAGCTGTAATGTGGAGATTGATCGGGGCCGGGGCTCCTGCTTGCTGCCTGGCACTTCCCCAGCCTGATAAAGATGACAGATTAAGGGAATAAGAAAAAGGAATTAAGGAGTCTGGCTGTCAAAGCTGTCACGGGCTGGAGGAGCAGCGTTTTTTTTCAGGGGCTGAATGAGTGCAATTGGACATTTAAGTGGTGCTAAGGGGGTCCAGCACCACCAGCAGCTCTGCTGGAAATCTCTGCCCCTGCCCTTCCCTGGGCCAGGAAAACGCTTTGGAAGGAGCAGCCAGGGAGGTGCAGCAGCTCTGCCAGGTCCTGGAGGGAACCCCAGGCTTCTGAGCACCCTGCAGGGAGATGGGGATACTGTCCCTGCCTCCCTGGGTGACAGGTGACATTCCCCAGGCCTGAGGGCATCTCTGTGTCAGGGAAGTGGTACCAGCCCTCACAGCTCTTCAGCACAGATGGAGAAACTGGGGCCAAACAGGCTTTGCCCAAGAGGTTTGTGCTCACAGAATCCCAGACTGATGGGAAGGGAGCTTAGATCCCATTCAGGGCCACCCCTGCCATGGCAGGGACACCTTCCACTGTCCCAGGCTGCTCCAAGCCCTGTCCAGCCTGGCCTTGGACACTTCCAAGGGATGGGGAGTTCATAATCTGTCTGTTGGAACTGTGCTTAGGTCTCATATTTATCAAATTTCCCCCTCCTCCTGTGTTCCCCACTGGATCCTGCTCCTTTCCAGACAGGAAAATGAGTCTCCAAAAGGCCTGGACTTCCAGCCCACTCTCTCAGCTGCGTTCTTTAAATCTTCCCTGAAAGAAAGTTGGGATTCACAAGTTTGTGATTGCTAAAAAGCCTCTCTGCAGCGTATAAAATTAATTCAGATCTCTCTCTTAAGTGCAGTATATCCTTTCCATGAGCGTTTTTCATACTATGAATATTTACCACCTTTCTGTGGCTTTGGTGCATGCTGTAAAAATGAATTCTGTAGGAACCTGGGAGCCAGGGGGATGCTGGAGCACCTTCCCTAATAAACAGCCTCATTCCAGGCAGGCAGCAGGGTGGCTCCAGCATCACCTGCACCTCCCTCTGTGTCACTCCTTGGGGTCTGAAATATTGGCCATTCCCTTCAGGTGCTGTGCTGCAGCTGGGGAGATGGAGCCATGAGGAGGTGGGAAGCAGCAGGATGCTGAGGATGGTGGGAGGAGAGGCAGATGGTCCTGTGGAGCTGAGGAAGGGGATCCAGGAGAGGCTGCTTGGTGTGTTCTGCACTGGGAATCCTGCTCAGCCCCTCTTTCCTGTGTGCTGTGGTTAACTGGTGTTTGGGGAAGGATCAGGGACACCAAGCCAGCCCTTGGGGTGCTCCTGTGAGATGCACTGAGATCAGAGAGTGGTGATGGGCACTGGCTCTCCTTGGGGCTGCTGAGAGCAGGGACTGCCCAGCCAGGCTGCGCCAGAGTCCCCTAAAAGTGAACAAGAGAGAGAAAACCCTTGGATTATTCATCAGTGCATCCTCCTTGCTTTGTAAAGAGCCCATTCCTGTGTCACATCCCTCCCTCCCCTTTGTTCCCTGTTTTTCTTTCCGCTTCCAGGAGTCTCTTGTCCCAGGGAGCTCACAGGGTGATGCTGAGGGAGGGTTCAGGCAGCCTGGGCTGTGCTGGGGACAGTCCCGAGGCAGCAGTGCCACCCTGTCCTGCCGTGTGTGCTGTCTGTGCTGCCACAGCAGGAGCAGAAAGCTGCTCCTGCACTCCCAATCTCAGTCTGAGTGACACTCACGAGCAGATAAAGATGTGGGGACACAGGAGCAGAGAGATAACCCCTGGCACTAACAGAGCCTGGAGCTGCTCCTGCCATGTCCCAGCCCCATTACCTGCCCTGCTGCCAGGGGATTGCTGCCTTTATTTTGCAGCTGGTTTGGCATTCCCCGTGCAGACACCCAGCAATTCCCTGTCCCTTCTTCCTTGCTGGAAGGAGCCCTAGGAGCTGCCCTGCTGTGGTTTTGTTCCAGGATCCCAAATCCCAGAACTCAACTGCTTCCCTGCCCTGCTGTGGTTTTGTTCCAGGATCCCAAATCCCAGAACTCAACTGCTTCCCTGCCCTGCTGTGGTTTTGTTCCAGGATCCCAAATCCCAGAACCCAACTGCTTCCCTGCCCTGCTCTGGTTTTGTTCCAGGATCCCAAATCCCAGAACCCAACTGCTTCCCTGCCCCCAGCTTCCCCAATAATTTTTCCCCCCATTCTTGTTGCCCTCAGTTAAATCATGGCCTGTTATTCCCATGACCTTGTGCTTCCCTCTGCCTTTGTTCTGTGGATTCCTGCTGGCGAGGGCCGGTGCCGATGGATGCGCTGCCGGATCCCCCTCTGCCACCAGCCTTTGTTGGGAGCAGCTCGGGGCCTGCTGAGCCCCAGCAACCTGGGGCAGCTCCTCATAAAAGCCCGTGACCGGGAAAGGGAGTCCCCAGGGTGTCCCCAAACCTGCTGTGTTGGACACAGGGACGGGAGGAGTGGCTGGGATGGAGCTCCTGGCTGGGCTGAGTGGAGCAGCTCCTCTGCTGGGAGCCTGTCTGTGCCAAAGGAAAAGGGGAAGATGCTGCCAAGACATCTCAGACTGGCCAGTGGGGATTGTCTTCTCCAGGGCTGGAGTTAAGAGCAAGGGAGGATGTTTTTCCCTCTGTTAAAATAATGGGGAAGGAGGTGGAAGAGGGGCTCTGGTCCCGTTGGAGGTTGGCTGGCCCAGCCTGGGTGGTTTCCCGTGGAAGTTGGCTCCATTCTGTGTTTACTCAGGACTTTGTGGTCCAAGAAGCTTCCAGAGCAGCCCCAGTGCTGTGGATGGGGAGTGTGAGATAGGTCCTGGTCCCTTCCCATTGTGCTGGAGCAGGAGCACAGTGCAGAGGAGTTTGGTGCAGTCCCTCAGCTGAAACTGGGGCCCTTTGGAGCCCATCCAGCAACATTGGGAGGGCAAAAACCTTGTCTGATTTCCCTTCTGCAGGTGAGCCCCCATGCTTGGTTCTCACCATGAGTGTCCTTGGTGCAGATTCCCTGTCCAAAGTGGGGATAGAGCCCCTCTGTCTTTGGGCAAGCCTGGGGATAGGTTTTCTAATCTCCCCAGACTTAGGCTGCCAAGTCCTCTCCTCAAAGCTGATCAGGAGGCTCAGGGTTCTTAGATGTGTTGGTGAGGATGGCTCTTAAGTCAGGCAGCTCTGCTGAGTGCGGGGAGGCTGAGGATTAGAGCAGGGCAGGAGACAAAATAACCCCCCAGCCTGGCTGCCACACCAGCTGCTCCATGGGGCACATCCCACATCCTTTCTCCTGCTGCTGCAGAGCCTGGGCTGATCCCTGGGCTGGGGACAGCAGTGCTGTCCTGCCCCAGCTGCTGCCCAGCCCTGACTCCATGCCCCGCTGCAGGAGAGCAGCAGGTGAGTGCTGGACATCCCACAAAAGAGGGGAGGAAAAAAGTCCACTCTGATTTCTGCAGCTTTGGGGGAAATGTTCGACTTGGTCTCCAAATCCTCACTCTGGGTCACTCCCTGTGCTGCCTGGCCAGGCCAGCAGGAGTTTGGGATGTGGGGTGGGATCTGGGGACCTGTGTGGGAGGCCTGGCTGAGGGGTTTTGTGCTGCACTGGTGGCACTGGGTGCTCAGTTTGCCTGGGGCTTCCCCCAGCCCCCCTTCCTGCTGTTACTGCCTGGCCTGGCTTCATAACTCTACAGTTCCGCTGATAATGTCTTTCATTTTCAGCTGTAATATTAAAAACTGCCCTGATCTGGCTTCCTTTCAGCTGCAATGCTTTGTGAGAAGGCAGGGAAGAGGAGGCAAAAGCCGAGATTTGGGGAACAAAGCCCCAGACCGTCCCTCCCCATTCTTTCAGGTGGATGTTGCCTTCTGTAGGTGCATGGGCTGAGCAAAATCTGTCCTGGGGCTTTGTGGTTGACGAGCTGCAAGGCACTAAATGCACAACCTGTCTCTGGGAGGGTGCTGAGACATCCAGGAGCTGCTCTGCCAGCTCATTTGCAAAACATATTTGGTTTTGCTGCTGCTGCTGCTGCTGCAAAGTCAGGGGGAGACGGATGATGGCCGCTCCCAGCTCGGTGTCCTGGCTCTGTGTCAGGGCACAGAGAGGTTGGGTGGGGGGCAGGTGGAGATCCAGGGCTGGATTTGGAGGACAGGGTCCTGTGGAAGGGCTGGGGGTGGCAGTGGGGTGGCAGAGCTGGGCACAGGGCTGAGGGGGTGAGGAGGAGAGGAGGATGGGGCACAAACAGCTCGCTGAGGCTGTACCTTGGGAGCTGGGAATTAACTGAGCAATTAAAGCAAGCGGGACCTGCCTCTTCTCTGCTCTGCAGCTCAGGAAGCAAAGATGGGGTTTCACTTCTTAAAACGCTGGGCTGGGACTCAGAAAATTGGAGTTCAGTCCTGTGCTCTGCTCCTGGCTTGGTACATTTGGGGTGGGTTGTTGCATCTTTGTGATGATCTTTGTGATGATCTTCATTCCCTTTTCCTTCCTCACTCTATCCCTTGTTGATTTACCCCCCACACTTCTGGGGCTAGAGGCATCTCTGCCACACTGCAGGGCTTTGCCACACTGCAGAAATAAACAAAAAATGGGAAATGTTTCATTCTGAGATGTCACAGAAAAACTGCTGGGGGGCAGCCCAAATCCAGCCTCGGTGTGTGGGATTTGGTTCTGTGGGATGAGGTGAACCTGAGATGCTGGGAGGATCCCCCTGGGGATAAATGTGGGGTCTCTCTGGAGGGAATCTGGACTGCAGGACCCCTCTCTCTGCCAGGGGCAGATGTCACACCTGGCTGCTCACCTGTGGGGTTTGGGAAGGCTGGTGGGGCACAGGTCAGAGGGGGTCAGTTCAGAGCTCCTGCCTGATGCTGCTCCTGCCCTGCCCCGGTGCCATGGGAAAGGCTGGGAATGGTTGGAAATAGCTGGGAATGGTTGCAAATAGCTGGGAATATCTGGGAATGGCTGGGAATATCTGGGAATAGCAGGGCCCGCAGCCGGAGCGAGCGTCTGCCGGCAGATGGGCCCGGGGGTGGGAGAGGAACAGCGGGAGGGAAGGGAGGGAAGCAGGGACAGGGGAAACGAGGTGCCTTGGCAGAGCTGTGAAACCAAGGAATCTTCGCTGCTCGCATTCCAACTGCTGTCACACGGACCCCGTGCTTCTGTCACCAGCTCTTTTCCATGGAGACTCCTCTGCCTCCAGCCCTGCCGGGCTCTGCTGCCTCCTGCCAGGGCTGGGAGGAGCGAGCGGAGCAGCGGGGCTCGAGCTGTTCCAAAGCCACAAATCCTGGCTGGGAACAGTCCTGAGGAGCAGCAGGATAAATGATCTTGGCCTCCAGCGCTGGGAGGTTGCAGTGTCAGGGTAACGCTTCCAGGAAAACCAGCGTGAGGAGGGATGGAGCGTTCTGGGGGAGGGAGCCGGGGGCTCTGGGGGTGCTCCCTGCCCGGGTACCTCCGAGCCTGGCAAGCTGAGAGTGGCTGTGGAGGAGTCGTGTCAGGAGTAAACTGAGGCAGGAGGGGTGAGAAAATTCCGATTGTGTGGACAGGCTGACCCGGCACCTGGGATGTGAGATGCTGAGAGAGCTCCGGTGCTTCTGTCCTTCCCTGGCCCTTCCCAATCCCCTCTGTTCCGTTCTGTTTCCTTGGCTGTGGGTTCTGCATGGTCACAAGGCTCTGCATCGTCCCCCAGTGCCAGTTTTGCTGAGGGATTTGGTGTCAGACTGAGTTTGGGGGCAGCCTGTTCTCCCTAAAGCCTCGAAATGCCACTTGGAACTTCTCAAAGCTCCTCGGGCAGAGGCACCTGCTGGGGGCTGCTCTGCTCAGCCCTGAGCTCTGATCCCCCGATAAATCCCTGCCACGGCAGCAACCTGGGCTGCTCAGCTGCATTCCAAGTGATGGGGAGTGATCCTGAGCGCAGGGGACAGTGGCTGGGCTGGAAATGTCCCCTGGAACGGCGATCATGTTGTTGTTGTTATAAATAGGACCAGGGGGGTTTGTAACCTTCCTTAACCCCCACGTTCTGGGCAGATTGCAGCAGCCTGGCTGTGTTTGGGCTCACAGGCACATCCAATCCATTCTCACTCAGACACGCTGCTTGTTTGTGAGATTTTTTTTTTATTACTATTATTTTTTTATTTCTTTTAAGATGCTGCATCTTTAACAAGCCCTTGATAGATGAGAATTTGATGCTCGCAGTGACAAACAGGCTCTTCCTTCCTGCCCATATGCACCATCATGCTTTCAGTTTCCCCAGCGTTATTAGGGGAGGATATTGATTCGAAATCTGCTCAGGGACGCTGTAATTGTGTATTAGAGATTTGGTGCTGGTTCGGAGGGCTGCAGTAATGCAAAAGGCTTGAGTGTTTCCGTGCAATCCAGAGGGGGAAGATTGCTGAGGACCTTGAGGTTTTGAAGGAGGAGGGGGGAGGGAGGGAGGGGGAGAGACTGAGAGAGAGAGAGAGACAGAGAGAGAGAGAGACAGAGATACTG
>VZTZ01002549.1:18281-43128 GCA_013400955.1 Drymodes brunneopygia | reverse complement strand
CCCCCCTCTGACTCCACATCCCCGCAGGCTGGAGACCACCCACCAGCAGCTGCTGGGGCTGTGGCAGCAGCTGCACCAGGACCTGCGCAGCCTCTACGCCTGGCAGTGCCTGACCCGGGACATCCAGCAGATCCAGTCCTGGACGCACATCACGGTGAGTTCCCGGGGGTCCCAGTGTGGCACAGGGGGGTCCCTGGGGTCCCAGCAGGGGCTGACACGGCCGTGCCCCCCCCAGTTCCGCACGCTGCCGGCCGAGGAGGTGCGCCAGGTGCTGCGCAGCCTGGAGAGCCACTACCAGGAGTTCCTGCGGGACAGCCAGGACTCGCAGAGCTTCCAGCCCGACGACCGGCTGCAGGTGGAGCGCGACTACAACGCCTGCACTCACAAATACGAGCTGCTGCTGCGGAGCCAGGAGAAAGGTGGGTGTCCCCCCTCGACCTTCCCTGAAGGGTGGGTGTCCCCAGAGTGTCCCCAGGTGCTGAGCGTCAGCAGGTCCCCGTGGTGTCCCTGGGGTATTGCCATGGTGCTGAGCTGTCCCAGTCTCCTCTCTCGTCACCTTGGCTCCCCAAGTGTCCCCAGAGTGCTGAGCCATCCCTGCATCCTCGCCATGGGTCCCCATGTTGTCCCCACAGTTTCCAAGGGTGTTGAGCCATCCCTGTGTCCCCACTCCCTACTGTGGGTCCCCAAGGTGTCCCCAGGGTGCTGAGCCATCCTGGTGTCACTGTGGGTCCCTGAGATGTCCCTGTAGTGTCCCCAGGGTGCTGAGCCATCCTGGTGTCACTGTGGGTCCCCGAGGTGTCCCTGTGATGTCCCAGGGTGCTGAGCCATCCTGGTGTCACTGCAGGTCCCTGTGGTATCCCCGTGGTGTCCCAGGGTGCTGAGCCATCCTGGTGTCACTGTGGGTCCCCGAGGTGTCCCTGTGATGTCCCAGGGTGCTGAGCCATCCTGGTGTCATTGCAGTCCCTTCAGTGTCCCCGTGGTGTCCCCACAGTTTCCAAGGGTGTTGAGCCATCCCCGTGTCCCCACTCCCTACTGTGGGTCCCCAAGGTGTCCCCAGGGTGCTGAGCCATCCTGGTGTCACTGTGGGTCCCCGAGGTGTCCCCATGGTGATCCAGGGTGCTGAGCCGTCCTGGTGTCACTGCAGGTCCCTGTGGTATCCCCGTGGTGTCCCAGGGTGCTGAGCCATCCTGGTGTCACTGCAGGTCCCTGTGGTATCCCCATGGTGATCCAGGGTGCTGAGCCATCCTGGTGTCACTGCAGGTCCCTGTGATATCCCCATGGTGATCCAGGGTGCTGAGCCATCCTGGTGTCACTGTGGGTCCCTGAGGTATCCCTGTGGTGTCCCAGGGTGCTGAGCCATCCTGGTGTCATTGCACTCCCTTCAGTGTCCCCGTGGTGTCCCCGCAGTGTCCCAGGGCACTGAGCCATCCCCCTGTCCCCACAGGAGAGCAGGACGAGTCTCTGTGCAAGAGCTACATCTCGCAGCTGAAGGACATCCGGCTGCAGCTGGAGAGCTGCGAGAGCCGCACCGTGCACCGCCTGCGCCTGCCCCTCGAGGCCGACCCCCTGCGCGAGTGCGCCCAGCGCCAGGCCGAGCAGCAGGTGTGTGACACGTGTGTGACACACGTGTGACGTGTGTGTGACACGTGTGGTGCCCACAGATGGGGACCTCAGCGCCAGGATGGGTCTGGGGGAACGGTTTGGGTTCAAAAGCCCTCAGAGCCCACTGAGTCCGCCCGGTCTCCCAGCACTGCCAAGGCCACCCCTGACCATCAAGTCACTTGTCCCCAAGTGCCACATCCACATGGCGCTGTTAAATCTTCCCAGGAATGGCACTCCACCCCTGCACTGGGCAGCTCTGCCAGGGCTGGACAGCACTTTTCAGGAGGAGTTTTCCCAATATCCCTCCTAAACCTCCGCTGTCCTCCTGCACTGATGGGCTGCAGAGCCTTCCCCTGCTCCGCTCCCCCTGGAGTCCAAGGAGGATGGGGAAGGATTTGGTTGGGGGTTGGCCCTGACCTGCAGCCGGCAAGGACTGAGGGACTCCTTCCGTGCAGCAAACTCACCTGGAGCTGGAGGGCATCCAGAAGAACCTGACCAAGGTCAGCGAGAAGACGGAGCAGGTGCTGGCACAGCCGGAGCAGGCGGGCTCAGCCCCTGTGCTGCGCTCGGAGCTGGAGGTCACCCTGCGGAAGATGGAGCAGGTGTACAGCCTCTCCAGCATCTACCTGGAGAAGTGAGTGAGCCCTGGCACCATCACTCGCTGGCCCCTGGGTGAGAACGAGCCTGGGCAGCTGGGAGGCCACGGGGAGGCTGGGGAGAGCCCGTGTGCCCTTCCCTTTCTTTTCCTTCCCTCTCCTCTTCTTTTTTTTTTCCCTTTTCCCTTTTTTCCCCTTTTTTCCTTTTCCTTCCCTCCTGGCTCTGTGTTGCTGTTCTGGCTGAGCTGTCCCACTCCCACCCTGGTCCTGGCTAATCCATCCTGCTCCCATCCCATTCCCATCCCCATCCCACTCCCAGCTGAGGCTGTCGTGCTCCCATCCCATTCCCATCCCCATCCCACTCCCAGCTAAGGCTGTCCTGCTCCTGTCCCACTCCTGCTCCTGGCTGATCCCGTCCCTCTGCCGCAGGCTGAAGACCATCGGGCTGGTGATCCGGAGCACGCAGGGGGCTGAGGAGCTGCTCCGCAAGTACGAGGAGCAGCTGAAGGATGTGCAGGCAGTGCCGGCTGACCTGGCCGAGCTGGAGGCCAGCAAGGCCGAGCTGAAGGTACCAGGGGCTCTGGGGGTGCCATGGGGAGCCAGGGGGTGGCTGGGGGACACTGTGGCCAGCCCTGACCGGTGCCCATCTGCCACAGCGGCTGCGGGCACAGGCCGAGGGGCACCAGCCCTTCTTCAGCACGCTGGAGACCGACCTCGGCAAGGCCAAGGACGTCAATGAGCGGATGGTCCGTGGCCACAGCGAGCGGGATGTGGACCTGGAGCGGTACCGGGAGCGGGTGCAGCAGCTGCTGGAGCGCTGGCAGGCCGTGCTGGGCCAGGCTGACCTGCGCCAGCGCGAGCTGGACCAGCTGGGCCGCCAGCTGCGCTACTACCGGCAGAGCTGCGACGCGCTGCGGCAGTGGATCTGCGACGCCCGGCAGCGCCAGGAGGCCATCCAGGCCGTGCCCATCACCGACAGCCAGGCCGTGCGCGAGCAGCTGCTGCAGGAGAAGGTAGTGCTGGCCATGGGGCAAGGGGTGCTCCTGGCCATCCCCAGTGGGGTGAGGGGTGCTCCTGGCCATCCCCAGTGGGGTGAGGGGTGCTCCCGGCCATCCCCAGTGGGGTGAGGGGTGTGCTTGGCCATCCCCAGTGGGGTGACGGGTGCTCCTGGCCATTCCCAGCAGAGTGAGGGTTGTGCTTGGCCATCCCCAGTGGGGCAAAGGGTGCTCCCGGCCATCCCCAGTGGGGTGAGGGGTGTGCTTGGCCATTCCCAGTGGGGTGACGGGTGCTCCCGGCCATCCCCAGTGGGGTGAGGGGTGTGCTTGGCCATCCCCAGTGGGGTGAGGGGTGCTCCCGGCCATCCCCAGTGGGGCGAGGGGTGTGCCTGGCCATCCCCAGTGGGGTGAAGGGTGCTCCTGGCCATTCCCAGCAGAGTGAGGGGTGTGCCTGGCCATCCCTGGCCGTGGCATGGCAGGGGATTCACCTGGCCATCCTCGGCAGAGTGCAGGGTGCCCCTGCCCATCTCTGTCTGTGGCAGAGTGAGGGGAGTGAGGGCCATTTCCAGTCATGGAAGGCTGAGTGTTGCTTTTGGGTGGCTGCAGCAAGAGGGGGACCATCCCTGGCCATGGCACATGGTGGGTGCTCCCAGCCATTCCCAGTGGGATGGGAGGTGCTCCTGACCATTTTTGGCTACAGCAGGGTGAGGGGTGCTCCCAGCCATTCCCAATCATGGCAGGGCAAGTGGTGGTCTTGGCCACCCCTGGCTGTGGTTGGGTGAGGTGTGCTCTTGGGTGGCCGTGGGGTGCCTGGGCTCACTCCCACCTGTCTCCCCAGAAACTGCTGGAGGAATGTGAGCAGCACAAGGATAAGGTGGAGGAGTGCCAGCGCTATGCCAAGCAGTACATCGACGCCATCAAGGTGTGCCCACTACCTGGGGGGCTGGGGCTGCTGGGGGGCTGGGGAGGCAGCACAGTGTCCTGCAGGGGGTGAGGTCACAGCACCGTGGCCAGGGGCCTCGCTGAGCGTAGCGGAGCTTTGATCCCTCTCTCCTCTTCAGGACTATGAGCTGCAGCTGGTGAGCTTCAAGGCACAGGTGGAGCCGATGGCATCGCCAGCCAAGAAGCCCAAAGTGCAGTCGGCATCTGACAGCATCATCCAGGAGGTGAGGAGGGGGTCTCACTGCCAGCAGCCTGGGATGTCCCATGGCTCCTGGGGCATGGCTGCTCACTGGAAAGGGTGGACTTGGGGGTGTGGTCTTGCCTCCATGCAGCCCCATCATTGCTGTGGTGCCGGTGGGCTGCGGGCAAGCTCTCCTCTCTCCTGCTGACCCACTGTCTCCACAGTACGTGGACCTGCGGACGCAGTTCAGCGAGCTCACCACGCTCACCACCCAGTACATCAAGTTCATCACGGAGACACTGCGGCGGCTGGAGGATGAGGAGGTAGGGACAGGTGCAGAGCGGCACTGCCAGCTGTGTGACCTAAAGGAACGCGGCTCACGGGGTCTCTGACCCCATCACTAACGCCAGCCCACGGCCATGACTCCGGCCCCATCACTAACGCCAGCCCATGGCCATGACTCCAGCCCAAACACTGATGGTGGCTCATGGCCATGACTCTGGCCCCACCACTAATGCCAGCCCATGGCCGTGTCTCCAGCCCCATCACTAACCCTGGCCCATGGCTGTGGCTCCAGACCCATGAATAACACTGGCCCATGGCCATGAGTCTGGCCCCATCACTAACACTGGCCCATAGCTGTGACTCCAGCCCTGGCCCCATCACGTAACAGTGACCCATGCCATGGCTCCAGCCCCATCACTAACTCTGGCCCATGGTTGTGACTCCAGACCCATGACTAATACTGGCCCACGGCCATGACTCTGGCCCTATCACTAACACTGGCCCACAGCCTCTGACTCCTGCTCCCTGCTGGGCTCCCAGGAGCAAGGCTGCTGGCTCTGAGTACAGTGGGTCTCTGAGCCCAGCTGGCTCTGGGCACCGGAGGCTCTGGTGTGACTGGTGGTAGGAGGCACTTCCCAGATACACATAGTGCAGTCAGCACCTGCCTGTGCATGCTGCTGTGCTGGGCGCTGGCCCGTGGGGTCCGGCGCGGGGTAACCTCTCTAACTCTTGGTTTCTGCCCTTGGAGCCGCTTTGCCAGTGCTTTTTCTTGGGGAGTGTTTTTATTGGTGGGGATCTAATGGAGGGTAAAAAACCAGGATGACTCTGGCAGCCGTGCACCAGGTACTCACTCTGCGCATGCCTTCTCCGCGCGGCACCCTCTGCCTCCCCCACGGCTCACCCTCTCCTCCTCACTCTCCTCTACCTCTGAACTGCTCCGGGACCAGGGGTCTGGTGTGGGGTCTGGCTCCCCTGCATGCGCTGCCCAGGCCCGGGCCCTGCGGAGCATGCGGCTGCCTCGCTCACAGTGCATGTGGTGGCACGGCCCCGAGCCAGGCGCCAGCTGTGTCGGCCCTTTGGCAGACCCTGCTCCCAGTTGCCTGGAGAGGGCTGGGAGGGGTTTGAACCAGCTGAACTGCTCTCTCCTGTTGAGGCTTTCCTGGCAGGGAAGGCTCTGCTGGCACCGCCCTCCCACCGCTCCCTTCTGTTCTGCTCCCGGTGCTCCGGCCGTCTCTCTCCTTTCCCCACGGCAGGGGCTGTCTGTGCCAGCCCCCTCACAGGGGGAGCCATGGTGGTGATGTGCACGCTGCTCGCATCGTCTTCATCGCTTGGGCTCCGCTCGCTGTCTGTCCCTTCTCTCTGGAACGTGGTTTCCTGCGCTGCTGTCTGGCTCCTGTTGCCTGTCTGCCTGTGCTGTCGTGTGTCCCCTGTCCTGCCATACATCTTCTGGAAGCTGGCGTCACCGGCTTGTGCGGTGGCCCGGGGGCCGAAGCCATTCCACGCGCATCTGCCACCCCTCTGCTGTCTCGGCAGTGTGTGGCTGGGCCAGCATCGATTCCACGGCGCGATCGCATCCCTTGTGATTTGTCTCTCTCTCCCTTCTCTGTCCCCTGCACCCTCTTTCCCCTCCAGAAAGCCGCCGAGAAGCTGAAAGAGGAGGAGAGGAAGCGGCTGGCGGAGGTGGAGGCGCAGCTGGAGAAGCAACGGCAGCTGGCCGAGGCCCATGCCAAAGCCAAGGCACAGGCAGAGGCAGAGGCACGGGAGCTGCAGCTCCGCATGCAGGAGGAGGTCACCCGGCGGGAGGTGGTGGCCGTGGATGCCGAGCAGCAGAAGCAGAACATCCAGCAGGAGCTGATGCAGCTGCGGCAGAACTCAGACCACCAGATCAAGTCCAAGGTGAAGCTCATCGAGGAGGCTGAATACAACCGCAAGAAAGTGGAGGAGGAGATCCGCCTCATCCGCCTGCAGCTGGAGAGCACCGAGAAGCAGCGGGAGAGCGCAGAGACAGAGCTGCAGGAGCTGCGGGCACGTGCCGAAGAGGCCGAGCGGCAGAAGCGGCAGGCGCAGGAGGAGGCCGAGCGCCTGCGCCGGCAGGTGAAGGAGGAGAGCCAGAAGAAGCGGGAGGCGGAGGAGGAGCTGAAGCGCAAGGTGCAGGCTGAGCGCGAAGCGGCGCGGGAGAAGCAGAAGGCAGTGGCGGACCTGGAGCAACTGCGGCTGCAGGCAGAGGAGGCTGAGCGACGCATGCGGCAGGCGGAGGCCGAGAAGGAGCGGCAGATCCAGGTGGCCCAGGAGGTGGCCCAGCGCAGCGCCGAGGCCGAGCTGCAGAGTAAGAGGCTCTCTTTTGCCGAGAAGACAGCGCAGCTGGAGCTGTCGCTGCAGCAGGAGCATGATGTGGTGGCCCAGCTGCAGGAGGAGGCTGAGCGGCTGAAGAAGCAGCAGCTGGAGGCTGAGCAGTCGCGGGAGGAGGCTGAGAAGGAGCTGGAGCGCTGGCGGCAGAAGGCCAACGAGGCGCTTCGCCTGCGGTTGCAGGCCGAAGAGGTGGCCCACAAGAAGTCACTGGCGCAGGAGGAGGCCGAGAAGCAGAAAGAGGATGCAGAGCGCGAGGCCCGCAAGCGTGCCAAGGCAGAGGAGGCGGCCCTGCGGCAGAAGGAGCTGGCGGAGGAAGAGCTGGAAAAGCAGCGGGAGCTGGCAGAGGGCACAGCCCAGCAGAAGCTGGCGGCGGAGCAGGAGCTGATCCGGCTGAAGGCAGAGATGGAGAATGGGGAGCAACAGCGCCTGCTCCTGGAGGAAGAGCTCTCGCGGTTGAAGGGGGAGGTAAACGAGGCCATCCAGAGGAGGAAAGAACTGGAGGAGGAGCTGGCCAAGCTGCGGGCAGAGATGGAGATCCTGCTGGAGAGCAAGGCCAAGACAGAGGAGGAGTCACGCTCCAGTAGCGAGAAGTCCAAGCAGCGGCTGGAGGCAGAGGCCAACAAGCTGCGGGAGCTGGCCGAGGAAGCCGCCCGCCTGCGCGCCCTCTCTGAGGAGGCCAAGCGGCAGCGGCAGCTGGCAGAGGACGAGGCCAGCCGGCAACGGGCCGAGGCCGAGCGCATCCTGAAGGAGAAGCTGGCGGCCATCAACGAGGCCTCACGGCTTAAGGCAGAGGCAGAGATCGCGCTGAAGGAGAAGGAGGCAGAGAACGAGCGGCTGCGGCGGCTGGCAGAGGATGAGGCCTACCAGCGCAAGCTGTTGGAGGAGCAGGCAGCCCAGCACAAGCAGGACATCGAGGAGAAGATTGCCCTGCTGAAGCGCTCCTCAGAGAGCGAGCTGGAGCGGCAGAAGGGGCTTGTGGAGGATACACTGCGGCAGCGGCGACAGGTGGAGGAGGAGATCCGTGCCCTCAAGGCCAGCTTTGAGAAGGCCTCAGCTGGCAAGAGCGAGCTGGAGCGGGAGCTGAACCGCATCCGTGGGGAGGCAGAGGAGGTGCAGCGCAGCCGGGAGCAGGCGGAGCGGGAAGCTGAGCGGCAGCGGGCATTGGCGCTGGAGGAGGAGGGCCGGCGGCGCGAGGCCGAAGAGAAGGTGCAGGCCATCCTGGCGGCCGAGGAGGAGGCCGCGCGGCAGCGGCGGCTGGCCCTGGAGGAGGTGGAGCGGCTGCGGGCCATGGTGGAGGAGGCGCGGCGGCAGAAGGAGCTGGCGGAGAAGGAGTCAGAGCGGCAGATCCAGCTGGCGCGGGAGGCGGCGCAGAAGCGGATCGCAGCGGAGGAGAAGGCGCACCTGGCTGCCGTGCAGCAGAAGGAGCAGGAGCTGCTGCAGACGCGCCAGCAGGAGCAGAGCCTCCTGGACCGGCTGCGCGAGGAGGCCGAGCGGGCCCGGCGGGCAGCTGAGGAGGCCGAGTTTGCCCGTGGCAAGGCCGAGCAGGATGCCAGCTTGTCCCGGCAGCGCGTGGAAGAGGCTGAGCGGCTGAAGCAACGGGCAGAGGAGGAGGCACAGGCCAAGGCACAGGCACAGGCGGACGCAGAGAAGCTGCGGAAGGAGGCCGAGCTGGAGGCAGCAAAACGGGCACAGGCAGAGCAGGCAGCCCTGAGGCAGAAGCAGCTGGCCGATGCCGAGATGGAGAAGCACAAGAAGTTCGCCGAGCAGACACTGCGACAAAAGGCGCAGGTGGAGCAGGAGCTGGCCAAGGTGAAGTTGCAACTGGATGAGACAGACCACCAGAAGGGCATCCTGGATGAGGAGCTGCAGCGGCTGAAGGAGGAGGTGACAGATGCCGTCCGGCAGAAGGCCCAGGTGGAGGAGGAGCTCTTGAAGGTCCGGGTGCAGATGGAGGAGCTGGCCAAGCTGAAGAGCCGCATCGAGGAGGAGAACAAGGCCCTGATCCTCAAGGACAAGGACAACACGCAGAAATTCCTGGCAGAGGAGGCAGAGAAGATGAAGCAGGTGGCAGAGGAGGTGGCCCGGCTGAGCGTGGAGGCGCAGGAGGCCGCCCGCATGCGGCAGCTGGCTGAGGACGACCTGGCGCAGCAGCGGGCGCTGGCAGAGAAGATGCTGAAGGAGAAGATGCAGGCGGTGCAGGAGGCCACGCGGCTGCGGGCCGAGGCTGAGATGCTGCAGAAGCAGAAGGACCTGGCGCAGGAACACGCCAAGAAGCTGCAGGAGGACAAGGAGCAGATGCAGCAGCGCCTGGCTGAGGAGACTGAGGGCTTCCAGAAGACGCTGGAGGCCGAGCGCCGACGGCAGCTGGACATCACCGCTGAGGCTGAGCGCCTCAAGCTGCAAGTGGCCGAGATGAGCATGGCCCAGGCCAAGGCTGAGGAGGAAGCCAAGCGGTTCAAGAAGCAGGCGGAGGAGATCAGCGAGAGGCTGCACGAGACTGAGCTGGCCACACAGGAGAAGATGACGATGGTGCACACCCTGGAGATTCAGCGGCACCAGAGTGATGAGGATGCAGAAAAGCTGCGCCAGGCCATTGCTGACCTGGAGAAGGAGAAGGAGAAGCTGAAGCAGGAGGCGGCGCTGCTGCAGCAGAAGGCAGAGGAGGTACTGGGCTGTGGGTCCCCCTTAGTGGTGGTGGTACGCAGGGAGGCCGTCCCTCTTCCCTGCCAGCCCACACCATCCCTGGGCAGGTCCCCGAGGACCGTCACTGGGGATGGTGGGGCAGGACCCCCCCGTGCAGGTCAGGGATGTGCGTAGAGTTTGGGGCAGTGAAGCAAACCCCTCAGGCAGTGTCGGAGCAGGACCCCGAACCCCCGGACCTCTGGAGGTGGGATCCCCACCGCCTGGGCCACCTCTTGCACCCCGTGGCATGTCCTGCCATGTTCCTCTCTGTGCCCAGCTCCCAGCCTTAGCACCGGGGGCTCCCTTGTGTCCTCCCCTTGCTCATCCTGCCCCATGTTGTGTGTGGCTCCCTAACCCCGGCTCTGTTCCTTAACTCTTACCTGACGTAGGGAGTGTGTGGGTGACTCTGTGCCTCCCCTGCCACCTGTCCCCCTGCCTCAGTCCACCCTCAGTCCCTCACTGCCCTCCTGGGTGTCTGACCACACTGTTCTCTCTCCCACCCCAGATGCAGGTGGCCCAGCAGGCTCAGCTCCGTCAGGAGACGCAGCTCCTCCAGCAGAGCTTCCTGACGGAGAAAGATGCCCTGCTGCAGAAGGAGAAGTTCATTGAGGAGGAGAAATCGAAGCTGGAGAAGCTCTTCAAGGATGAAGTGAACAAAGCTCAGAACCTGAAGGCAGAGCAGGAGCGGCAGCAGCAGGAGATGGAGCGGGAGAAGCAGCAGTTGAAAGCTATGTTGGATGAAGCCAAGAAGCATCAGAAGGAAGCTGAGGAAAATGTCCGGCACAAGCAGGAGGAGCTACAGCAGCTGGAGAGGCAGCGACAGCAGCAGGAGAAACTTCTGGAAGAAGAGAACAAGAAGCTGAGGGAGAGACTAGAGCAGATGCAAGAGGAGTACAAGACTGCCCTGGCCCAGAGACGGGAGATCATGATCCAGACAGATGACCTTCCTGGGGAGGTAGTTACGACAACGCAGCTGCTGGACATCAAGGCCATGCCCAATGGCCGGGATGCAATGGACGGCTTAGCCCAGAATGGGGAGCCGGAGTTCGCCTTTGCCGGCATCCGGCAGAAGGTGTCAGCAGAGAAGCTGGCTGATGCTGGCATTCTGAGCAGGGACAGCTTGGACAAGTTGGCGAAGGGTGTTGTGAGTGTGGGCGAGCTCTCTCAGAGGGAGGATGTCAAGAAGTACCTGCAGGGCAAGAGCAGCATTGCCGGTTTGCTGATCAAACCCTCCAACCAGAAGATGAGCATCTACGAAGCCATGAAGAAGAAACTGCTCAGCCCAGGCACGGCACTGGTGCTCCTGGAGGCACAGGCTGCCTCTGGCTTCATCATCGACCCTGTGCGCAATGCAAGGCTCTCGGTGAACGAGGCGGTGCGAGAGGGAGTGATCGGGCCAGAGCTGCACAACAAGATGCTGTCGGCTGAGCGGGCTGTCACCGGCTACAAGGATCCATACACAGGTGACAAGATCTCCCTGTTCCAGGCCATGCAGAAGGATCTCATCGTCAGGGATCACGGCATCCGCCTGCTTGAGGCCCAGATCGCCACCGGCGGCATCATCGATCCTGTCAACAGCCACCGCCTGCCCGTGGAAGCTGCCTACAAGCGTGGCTACTTTGATGAGGAGATGAATCAGGTCCTGTCTGACCCCACTGATGACACCAAGGGCTTCTTCGACCCCAACACTCAGGAGAACCTCACCTACCTGCAGCTCATGGAGCGGTGTGTGACTGACCCAGACACAGGGCTGTGCCTCCTGCCACTCACTGACCAAGCAGCCAAGGCTGGAGAGCTGGTCTACACCGACAAGGAAGCCAAGGATGTCTTCAAGAAGGCCACAGTGACGGCACCGGTTGGCAAGTTCCAAGGGAAGACGATGACCATCTGGGAACTCATCAACTCTGAATACTTCACTGAGGACCAAAGGCGGGACCTGATCCAGCAGTACAGGACTGGCAAGATCACGGTGGAGAAGATCATCAAGATCGTCATCACGGTTGTGGAGGAAAGCGAGAAGAAGAGCCAGATGTGCTTTGAGGGTCTGCGGAGCTCTGTACCCGCTGCCGAGCTGCTGGAGAGCAAGATCATCAACAAAGACCTCTACAACCAGCTGCACCAGGGCAAGAAGTCTGTAAAGGATGTGGCAGAGATGGAGTCCGTACGGCAGTACCTGAAGGGCACGGATGCCATCGCTGGTGTCCTGGTGGAGTCGACGGGCCAGAAGCTCACCTTCTACGAGGCCCTGAAGAGAAACCTGCTGAAGCCAGAGGTCGCCCTGTCCCTGCTGGAGGCACAAGCTGCCACCGGCTACATCATCGACCCTGTGGGTAACAAGCTCTTCTCTGTGGATGAGGCGGTGAAGGCCGAGGTGGTGGGGCCAGAGTTCCATGAGAAGCTGCTGTCAGCGGAGAAGGCTGTGACTGGCTACAAGGATCCCTACACAGGTCAGACGGTTTCCCTCTACCAAGCACTCCAGAAGGGCCTCATCCCCAGTGACACTGGGCTTCGGCTGCTGGACGTCCAGCTTGCCACTGGTGGCATCATCGACCCTGTCAACAGTCACCGGCTCCCGCTTGAGGTCGCCTACAAGCGTGGCTACTTCGACCCGGAGATAAACAAGGCTCTGACTGAGTTCCAAGATGATGTCAAGGCTTTCTACTGTCCCAACACCCAGGAGCACCTCACCTACGCCCAGCTGCAGAAGAGTTGCCACCGCGACAAGCAGACTGGCTTGTGCCTGCTGCCCCTGTCTGACAAGGCAATCCAGTCACAGCAGGAGGAGGTCTACACCGACAGCCAGGCCAAGGAGTGCTTTGACAAAGCAACCATAGAGGTCCCAGTGGGCAGCATGAAGGGCCAGACAATGACCATCTGGGAACTGATCCACTCCGAATACTTCACGGAGGAGCACAGGCGGGAGCTGCTCCGACAGTACAAGACCGGCAAAGTGACAATCGAGAAGATCATCAAGATTGTGATCACCATCATCGAGGAGGCAGAGACCAAAAAGCAGGAGAAACTGACATTCAGTGGTCTGCGGGCACCGGTGCCAGCCAGCGAGCTGCTGGAGTCCTGCATCATCAGCAAAACCCAGTACGAGCAGCTGAAGGAAGGCAAGAAATCGGTCAAGGACCTCTCTGAGACAGATGCAGTGAGGAGGTTCCTGCATGGCAGTGACTGCATTGCTGGTGTCTATGTGGAGGCCACCAAGGAGAAGCTGAACATCTATGAGGCCATGAAGAGGAACCTGCTGAGACCCAGCACTGCCGTGATCCTCCTGGAAGCCCAGGCAGCCACTGGGTTCTTGATTGACCCTGTGAAGAACCGTAAACTGTATGTCAACGAGGCGGTGAAGGCTGGGATCGTCGGGCCTGAGCTGCATGAGAAGCTGCTGTCGGCCGAGAAGGCTGTCACAGGGTACAAGGATCCCTACTCGGGCGATACCATCTCCCTCTTCCAGGCCATGAAGAAAGGGCTTATTGTCAAGGAGCACGGCATCCGTCTGCTCGAGGCCCAGATCGCCACCGGTGGCATCATCGACCCCGTGCACAGCCACCGCCTGCCCGTGGAGGTGGCCTACAAGCGTGGCTACTTCGATGAGGAGATGAACCGGACCCTCTCCGACCCCACTGATGACACCAAGGGCTTCTTCGACCCCAACACTCAGGAGAACCTCACCTATGTGCAGCTGAAGGAGAGGTGCATCGAGGATCCTGAGACCGGCCTCTACCTGCTGCCTCTGCGGGAGCCTGAGAAGACGAAAGTGGTGGAGACCACCCACATGTACACAGAAGCAGAGACACGGAAGGTGTTTGAGGAGACACAGGTGGACATCCCTGTGGGCAGCCGGGCAGGCTCCTCCATGTCACTGTGGGAGATCATGCACTCGGACCTGCTGCCTGAGGAGCAGCGTAAACATCTCATGGAGGAGTTCCAGTCGGGCCGTGTGTCCAAGGAGCGCATGATCATCATTATCATTGAGATCATTGAGAAGACCGAGATCATCCGGCAGCAGAATCTCATGTCCTATGACTACGTCCGGCGCCGCATCACTGCCGAGGACCTCTATGAGGCCAGGATTATCTCACAGGACATCTACAACCTGCTGAAGCAGGGCTCCAAAACCTTCCGGGAGCTCCTGGACATGGAGACTGTCTGGAAGTACCTTTATGGCTCCGGCTGCGTGGCTGGCATCTACATCCCCTCCTCCAAGCAGACACTCAGTGTCTACCAGGCGCTGAAGAAGGGCTTGATCAACTCCGAAGTGGCTCGCTCTCTCCTGGAGGCCCAGGCAGCCACTGGCTTCATGATCGACCCCACAAAGAATGAAATGCTGACTGTTGATGAGGCAGTCAGGAAGGGCGTGGTGGGGCCAGAGATCCACGACCGCCTCCTGTCCGCAGAGAGGGCTGTGACCGGCTACAGAGACCCTTACAGTGAACAGAAGATTTCCCTCTTCCAGGCCATGAAGAAGGATCTCATTCCCAGCGAAGAGGCCCTCAAGCTCCTGGACGCCCAGATTGCCACCGGTGGCGTAATTGACCCTCACTTGGGCTTCCACCTGCCCCTGGAGGTGGCCTACCAGCGGGGCTTCATCAACAAGGAGACGTACGACATGCTGTCGGAGCCCAGCGAGGTGCGCAGCTACGTGGACCCCTCCACAGATGAGAAGCTCAGCTACACACAGCTGCTGAGGCGGTGCCGGAAGGACGAGAACTCCAGGCTCCTCCTGCTCCCACTCTGCGACACGCGGAAGCTCACCTTCCGGGGGCTGCGCAAGCAGATCACCGTGGAGGAGCTGGTCCTTTCGCAGGTGATGGACGAAGCCACAGCCCAGCGTCTCCATGAGGGTCTCACCTCTGTCGAGGAGGTCTCTAAGAACCTGAAGAAGTTCCTGGAGGGCACTAGCTGCATCGCTGGTGTCTTTGTGGACTCCACCAAGGAGCGTCTGTCCATCTACCAGGCTATGAAGAAGGGGATCATCCGGCCTGGCACTGCCTTTGAGCTCCTGGAGGCTCAGGCGGCCACAGGCTACGTGATCGACCCCATCAAGGGCCTCAAGCTGACAGTGGAGGAAGCTGTGCGCATGGGCATTGTGGGCCCCGAGTTCAAGGACAAGCTGCTCTCTGCCGAGAGGGCCGTCACCGGCTACCGGGACCCCTACACCGGAAAGCTCATCTCGCTCTTCCAGGCCATGAAGAAGGGTCTGATCCTGAAGGACCACGGGATCCGCTTGCTGGAGGCACAGATCGCCACAGGAGGCATCATTGACCCTGAGGAGAGCCACCGCCTGCCCGTGGAGGTGGCCTACAAGAGGGGCCTCTTCGATGAGGAGATGAACGAGATCCTGCTGGACCCCAGTGACGACACCAAGGGCTTCTTTGACCCCAACACAGAGGAGAACCTCACCTACCTGCAGCTCATGGAGCGGTGCATCACAGACCCAGAGACTGGCCTCTGTCTCCTGCCTCTGAAGGAGAAAAAGAGGGAGAGGAAGACCTCCTCCAAGTCCTCCGTCCGCAAGCGCCGGGTGGTGATCGTTGACCCGGAGACAGGCAAAGAGATGTCTGTGTATGAAGCCTATCGCAAGGGCCTCATTGACCACCAGACTTACCTGGAGCTGTCCGAGCAGGAGTGCGAGTGGGAGGAGATCACCACCTCCTCCTCCGATGGCGTAGTGAAGTCAATGATCATCGACAGGCGCTCAGGGCGCCAGTATGACATCGATGATGCCATTGGCAAGGGTCTGATCGACCAATCAGCCCTGGACCAGTACCGCTCGGGCACCCTCTCCATCACTGAGTTTGCTGACATGCTCTCTGGCAACATGGGTGGCTTCCGGTCACGGTCGTCCTCGGTTGGATCCTCCTCCTCCTACACTGTCAGCCCAGCCCTGTCACGGACCCAGATCTCCATGTGGACTGACCCAACCGAGGAGACTGGGCCAGTGGCAGGCATCCTGGACACGGACACTCTGGAGAAGGTGTCCATCACAGAGGCGATGCGCCGCAACCTGGTGGACAACATCACAGGGCAGCGGCTGCTGGAAGCGCAGGCCTGCACTGGGGGCATCATCGACCCCAACACCGGTGACAAGTGCACTGTCGCTGATGCGGTCACCAAGGGCCTGGTTGACAAGATCATGGTGGACCGCATCAACCTGGCGCAGAAGGCCTTCTACGGCTTTGAGGACCCGCGGACCAAGACAAAGATGTCGGCGGCGCAGGCACTGAAAAAGGGCTGGCTGTACTACGAGGCCGGGCAGCGGTTCCTGGAGGTGCAGTACTTGACAGGGGGCCTGATCGAGCCTGATGCCCCAGGCCGTGTCTCCCTGGATGAGGCGCTGCAGAAGGGCACCATTGACGCTCGGACTGCCCAGAAGCTGCGGGATGTCAACACCTATTCCAAGTACCTCACCTGCCCCAAGACCAAGCTCAAGATCTCCTACAAGGATGCCATGGACCGGAGCATGATTGAGGATGGGACTGGCCTGCGGCTGCTGGAAGCTTCCTCCCAGTCCAGCAAGGGCTACTACAGTCCCTACAACGTCAGCAGCGCCGGCTCCACCTCCGGATCACGCTCGGGCTCTCGCACCGGCTCCCGCTCAGGCTCCCGGCGCGGCAGTTTCGACGCCACCGGCTCCGGCTTCTCCATGACCTTCTCTTCTTCCTCCTACTCCTCCTCAAGTTTCGGGCGCAGATATATGGGGGGTACCCAGGGCACCGTGGAGGTGGCTGCCCTTGCCCTCGCCCTGGCCGCATCCAGAAGCTGCGGGTGGGAGGCGAGCAGGGAGTGCCCCGGGGTGCGTAGGCCCCTGCTCCACGTGGCCTGAGAGCTGCCAGGCCCCCGAGGCGCCGCCTCACCCGCTCCGCATGTGGCAACGCTGCTGGCTAATCACTAGTATTTTTTTTAATTTTGAACCTCCACTCTTCTCCCAAAGCAGTGCCTCAAGTTTAACCAAAAAAGACAAGACTAATAAATTAATATATGCGAATGTGCTGACAGTGTTTGTATATTAAGAGACAAGAGAGAACACACACTACCCTCCCCAACCTGCGCTCCAGGAGCCGGACGCCATTCCTGCTCCTGGCTGCGCCAATCCCGCCGCTGCTCGCACACGGCGCGGCCAAGCCGGACACCAGGAAAACAGTTCCCTGTTTGGATCTAACCACTTAGCACTCTTTTGTAATTAACCTGCCGGCTTCAGCCCCTGCACCCCAAAGGAGGAGACTGCCTTGGCCCCGTGGTGCACCCCACTGCAGCCGATGTGCCAGAGGAGGACATCGCAGACTCCTCGGCACTGGACAGCCAGACACACCACGCCAGCCCTGAAGCTGCTGCCTGGACCCCTTCCACACGCCCTCAGTGCAGCAAGGAGGGGGCTCTGCACCCCAGCCCCCAAGCTGCCCCATCTCCCTGCCTTGGCCTCTCGGCACGTCCCCATCACCACACCGCGGAGCGGGTGCCCCGACCGTAAGTGCCGCGCTGGCGCTGCCCGGTGCTTCCGTGCCACGCGGGGGGACCTGCCTCCGCTCGCCACTTCGGCCGCCGAGGGGCTTCGCTGCGTGCCTGCCTCCGCCAGCCCACCCGCTCACCCGTCCTCCGGGACGCGCCCACCGCGGTCGGCCAGTCTGTCTGTCTGTCTCTCCGTGTATCTGGGAAGTGCTTCTGCTCGAGGTTGATTTCCTCACACTCATGTGGCTCCATGACCCATTGGCAGGTGTCTGCCAGAGCCCATGCCCCAGCCTGGGTCTGTGCAGCTCCTGCACCCAGAACCCCCCAGCCGTGGGGGTTTTCCTGACCCTCACAAAGGGTATGGGGGCCACAGGACCCCTGCAGCAGGGTGGGCCCTGGGATGTTGTACACACTCCTGTTAGGAATAGACAGATTTCTGCAAAACTAGCCTCCTTTTCCTTCTTCGCGGTAATTCCATCCCCCTGGCTCCCCCTGTGCTGGCGCTAACGCACTCTCTCTCTGGCAGACATCTTTTTCCAGTCCCAACAAAGACCTCCCAATGCCGCTGGGTGAGCTCCTGAGCTGGGTCTCCGACATCAGCAGGTCGTGGATGGGCTCGAGGGGAGCCCCGGAAGCGGCAGCTGCTTGGCCGTGCTCACCAGCACAGGTAATGCCAACCTCCCCGGTCTGTCCCAGTCCCACAGCAGGTGCGCAGCACTGACGGCCGGGCTTGGTGGCTTCATTTCATGGATTGTTCTCCCTGTCTCATCCCATCTTTTCTGTTCGCTTTGTTGTAGTGTGGCTGGATGTCCATACCACTTCCCCTCATCGTTGCCATGGAGCCCGTCCCCCACCCTGAGGCTGGTGGGACTGCACCTGAGGACACGGGGACGTTCTCCCTCACCCTTTGCACTTGCCAGAGTCCCCGGCTAGAGACTGGGGCCACAGTGCCCAAGCTGCCAATGGCCCAAGAAGCACCCACAGGGTCACCTGGTCCCCACTTGCCCTACACACTCTCTCCTCTCCGGGAATGGCCTCCTGGTGTGGTGTCGGGCTCACTGCGGATCTCCAAAACATCTCCTCCTTCCCACCTGCTCTCATCTGCCACCTGTAAATCCAGTCATGTTACCCTCCGCCTCTGGTGTCATTATTGCTCTCATTACCCCATTTGGCTTTGCATGAGTTGCCACTGCGTGGGGCTCCAGGGCAGTCCCCACTCCCAGGGCCCCCCACACCCCGACTATCACTCATTGGGACAGTGGGGGTTCATCGATTACCCAAACACATCTCTTTTTGGGGGCAAAACACTAAACTTGTACATACCGCGAAGTGTCTGTAAAAGGGGCAATGTGGACCCAGGGCTTCCCTGCAAGGGTAGTAAAGGAGAATCCTCTGAAACCAGCCAGCAGCTCTGCGTGGTCTGTTCGCCCCCTTAGCCTTGCCACCATGGCCATGGACTCCCATTGCCTCTGGCAGCTTCATGCCATGGGCTGCTACAGGTCGTGGTGAAGTGTGTTGGGGTGCCAGGGGTTTGACCAACTCCTGGTGCAGGTGCTGCACCTGAGCACTGGGCCTGGATGTACCCATGGTGCTGCCAGGCACAGAGCAGGGCCACGGAGTCATCCCCAGAGCTGCTCCATGCTGGCAGCACAGCTGACACTGCTGAGAGATCAATGTGGGGGCAGCACCGGGCCAGTGGAGCCCTGGTTTTGGGGAGTGGGTGCTGCTGGTGCTGTGGGGGCTTCTGAGCATCCCTTGTGTGAGGACAGACCTGTCCCTTCATCAGTGGGGCTCTGGGCTGGGCAGGAACGCTGTCCTCCGTGGTACTGTTGCCATGTGTGCTGCTGGTCCGTGGCTGTGCCTGCCAGTGCCGTGGCCTTTGCCCAGTGAGGGCTGTGCTGTGGGCACTCCCTTTCTGGGCAGTGAGGGGCTGTCATGGGTGGATGCGAGGCTGAGGGGCTTGGGGGGATTCAGGATGTGATGGTCTGGCAACCGCTGGTAGGGCAGCATTGAGAAGGGAAAGCCCTGGCAAACCTGGAGATGTCAGTGCATCCACTGGCACAGGTGGCTCTAGGCGTCTGTCCAGCCCAGTGAGACAGGTGCCTCTGCACTGCCTAGGCTGGGACTCCCTGGGCAGAAGGATCATCCTGGAGCAGTGCTAGGAGCCCCAGGCACTGTGCCAGGAGTGCCGGAGCTGTTGGGACCTTGCAGGACCCCTGCAACGTCCAGGGGCTGGTGGGGTCTCAACTGTGCCGGGACCAGCCAAGCATGTCAGCAGCCCCGGGTGGGGAGGCCGGGCTGGCCGGGACAGATGGCTGTGGCTGGGAGGGACGTTAATTGCATTGTCCATCAGTAATTAACCGCAGCGTCCGTCTGTCCCCCACCAGCAGTGGGATGGTGCAGCCAGGCTAGGGGGATTCAGTGGGGTCAGAGGCTGCTGCAGCCATTGGGGGGATCAGGAATGCCAGGACAGCAAGATGCTGGGAGCCCTGCTCCATCTCCCCGGCCCCCCAGATATTTCCTTGTGTCCCCCAGATGTTCTCTGCTCCCCCAGATAGTCCTTGCTTACCCCACAACTTCCTGACTCCTCCCCCAGGGCCGGTAACCTCTCCCAAAGCTCATGAGACCACCAAGAGCCCTCTGACCCCTGGCCCAGTCCCATGTTATGGGCTGGAAGCTACTCACCCCCCCCTCCCCAAACACTGGTGGGGTCCAACTCTATTTCCTGATGAGAGACCCCCTGCTCCCAGGTCCAGTTTGGGGCTCACATCCATGTGCCAGGGGGGACCCTGTTCCCCACACCCCTTCGACCCCGTGCCCCTGGCACAGGGACCCTCCCTGGTGTGCCTGAGGCAGTGGGATCCCCCCGCAGTGGCTGGCAAAGGTGCACAGGAAGGTGAGGATGGGGAAGGCCCTGAGCTCCAGGCTGTCTGCTCCTGGGGTGAGCCGGCCTCTTTCCCCCTGCAGCACAGTGTCCCCTGTCCACAGACACTCCCCATCATCTCCGTGTCACCCTCCTGCCCCACTGATACCCCGTGTCCCTCCCAAAGCCCCTTCAGCACCGTGCGCTGGGAGTGACTGGGCCAAACTCATCACCATGGAGAACTCCATGATATTCCCCATTTTAGTGCCCTGCATGTCATCCTGCCCTGCTGCTGCGGGGGCTGGAACTCACCCTCCCCGCCCCCCGAGTTAAACCATCCCTCAGCATTCCGGTGGCCCGTGAGGCACCGAGCGCCTCCCCGGCCGTGGTGCCGGGTACCCTGGAGGGGTCCCTCGCTCCCCGCCCGGCGCACACCGGCGTTTGCCGCCCGCTCTTCGGGGCGTGAGTGGCAGCACCGCCCCGTCCTGGCTGCGGTCCGCCCCGTGGGACCCGGGGCCGCTGTCCCAAGCGTGGCCGCGGCCGCCGGCTCGGCCGTGCTGGCACAGAGCAGCTGCCAGCTCGCTGTGCCCACCGCCCCGGGCGCTGCTGGCTCGGCCACCGCCGCGCCGGGAACGCTCTGTTCAGCTTCTCCACAAAGACCGATCGGCCTCTCCCACGCCACCCTCTCGCTGGGGCGCTGAACCTCCTCATGGGCAGGGACTCCGAGACCCCCCCGGCCGTGCCGCTGAGGCTCGGAGCCCGAGAGCCCCGGCCAAGGGCGGCCGAGCGTCGTGTGAAGCGCTGCCGTCTCTGTGCCCTGTCGGGCTGTGCCGGGGCCGGTGGTGGCTGCACCGGTGAATACCCCGGCCACGGCGCGGGGTCCGGGGGTGCGAGCGGGGATGGTGCTGCCCCAGCACCACGTTCTGCCGGGCACCGGGCGGCCCCCAGACCTCCGGGCCAGGCCGATGCAGTGCAGATGGCGGTGGTGCGGCGTGGGCAGCGCGGTGCGGGGACCTGCCTCCCTCAGCGGCACGGCGGAGCTGCTGTCAGGCAGCTCCAGATCTGTTTGTTCCGGCTGTCACGGGCAGCCCGCGGTGTCTGGTGCCCGAGCCGGCGCTGGGAGTTGTTCTGGACCGACCCCCCCAGGGTGCCGGGGCAGGTGCCGCACTCAGCGCGTCCCAGCACCCCTTTGGGGTTCGCTGCTCGTCGTGGTCTCTTGTCTCTTGGCACCCCCCGCCTGGAGCAGCCGGTGCAGCCGCGCTGGCACCATGTCTGGGACAGGCTGGCAGCGACCATCGGAGCTCCAGCCTCAGCCCCAACCCCACCAGCGCGGGCTGAGTTTGAGCTGGAAAAGCATTTCCCAGCATGGACGCTGCTACCATCTGCCCACCTGTGGTAGCATCCTCCACCTCCCTGGTTCCCTGTGCCCAACCTCTGGCACCAGGGCTGGCACTGTGACACCGCAGTCCTGCCCTGGGATGAGGGCTCACTGTGGGGCACGCAGGACCAGGGAGCACCAGCATAGAGCACAGGAGGGCTGTGGGACCACCTGTAACTGCACTGGAGCTGCCACGACCCCACGAGCCTTGGTGGCTCCAGCTGTGTCATCCTGCTCCCTCCCTGGGTCCCTGACCTGGCCCTGGGCAGGAGGAAGCAGGGTGCTGCTGGTGGCTTTTCCAGCTGGTGGGTGGCACTGGTGCCAGTGCTGGGGCAGGTGGCCGCGCTGTGTGTGCGTGGGCTGGTGACAGCAGTGTCTGCACGTCCCCAGAGTGTCTCTGACAGGACTGAGCCCTGCTGGCACCCTGACCACGAGGAACTGCTGCGGCACCAGCACCCAGCACCTGCCTGATGCCTCTTCCCCTCATCCCGGGAATTCACAGCTGCTCCTGCCGGGGTTCCTGACCAGACCCCGGCTGAGGCTCCTTCTGCAGCAGACACATCCCAGGCACTCCCAGCCCCCTTGTGCTGCAGCTCCTGCTCGGCTGCCTTATGTCGCCTTCCCCGAGTCCATCCATGGCATCTGCACACTGCATCACTCCTGCACCACGGGGGCTTTATCTCCCATTTATCCAGCCCACATTCCCTGGTTGTTTCCCCTGGTGCAATATCTTGGAGATGTGGTCGTTTCCTTGCTTAGGTCTCGGTGTCATCACCATCTTTGTGGCACCAATGTGGCTGTGCCCCATTTCCCTCACAGGATCCACGGTGGTGTCTCCCCCTCCTTGTGCTCAGCTGGCTTAATTAATCACCAGGGTCAGCGACCAGTAAATTACAGGGCTCCCGGGCTGTGGGAGCAGCATCACCCTCAGCCTTTGGGTGCAGGCCCGGTGTGATCCCTCCCTGCCAGTCCCTCTCTCCACTGGGGCACGGAGTAACTGCTGCCTGTTCATGCCCCATGTCTGTGCCAGGGCGTTGCTGGTTTGTAGACCTCGGTATTTGCCTGGCATCTCCTACCACGAGTTGTGGCAAAGTGGCTGCACTTGCAGCATCGGAGTCAGGAGCACCTGGTCTGAGACACCACTGCTCCACGCCAGTGCAGTGGGGTTTCCGTGGGTCTGTTTGTTGGTGGTCATTTGCTGGGGGTCAGTTTGCCGTGGGTCAGTTTGCCGTGGCTTGGATTGGGCTCAGCCAGGGGCTGGACCATGGCTCTGCGGTGCACAGAGCAGGTGCAGGGACAGCGGGTGACAGATGTAGCCCGAGAGGCAGCAGGGTGAGATCTGGGAGTGATCCCAGCTGGAAAAGGTTGGGAATTTGGGGTGTACCACAGGAACGCAGAGGAGCTGGAGCCAAGCCAAAACCCGCAGGTGCAGGGGATGGCTGGAGCTCAGGACAAACGTGGGGGGTCCCAGCCAGGGGAGCTCTGTCCCAGCTGGTGGGGATGGGCTGTCCCTGGAGGGGACACAGCCACCATCCAAACCTCCACACTGGTGTGCCAGGGGCAGGGCTGTGGAGCCTTGTCCCCTGCCCCTCTGCCAGGACCTGGTGTCCTGTTCCCACAGTCCCTCTACTCTACTTGCAGATGCGCCGCGCTGCGGGGGACACTGGGCTCACCGGAGAGAGTGCGGAGGGGTCGCCATGGGACAGGGAGGAGATGGAGAGGTACGGGCACCGCTGGGCACTGCCAGACGTGCCGAGCCGGGAGCTGCGGCTGTGCCTGGGTGTTCACGGCTGTGCCTGGGTGTTTACACCCTGCTGGGGGAGCTGGTGAACCCTACACAGCTCAGGAGTTTGGGGCGGGGAGGGCGTGGGTTGGCCGTGCTGGGGCGAGCAGGGTGGGAGTGAGCTCAGCCTGAGCACAGGTGTGGCTGTGACGCACTCGGTGTGGGTGGGTAGCAAGGCTGGAGCTCTGGGCGGTGCGGGCAGGGGGAACAGCGGCCACGTCCCCCACAGCCTGGTGTGTCCCTGCTCTCTCCCCAGAGCCTGTCTGCGGTCAGAGCAGAGACTGGAGGTGCAGGAGCAGCTGCTTGCCCTGCGGCACTGGCTGGACGCCGTAGAGAAGCGGCTGCTGGCGCTGCCAGAGCCCGGCACGGCCCTGCAGGTAACGTCTGGCCCTGGGCTGTGACTGGGCCCTGCAGAGCCGGGCAGGACCAACCCACACCTGCACCGAGGCTGGCGAGGTCTTGGACCTTGGAAGGGAGAAGGCATCTGGCCACGGCTGGCTGGGAGACCCTTCAGCACAGTCCTGCAACCGCCCGGTGTCAGGTCCTGTGTCCGGCTCCTGCTCCCCAGCCCAGCTGTGCTGCTGGCTTGGAGCCCCACGGCATTCGTGCTATCACTGCCTTGGAGCCCTGCCGACCACAGGGCCACCACCTGCACCAGGTTCAGCCACAGCTCATGGCGCTGCTGCCTGGGCACGGGGAGTGTGACCAAAACCCTGGGGATGTGCGGCTGTGCATGGGGTGTACAGGGGGTANGTGGGGTGCCTGGAGTACCGTGGGGCTCAGACCCGTGCTGGGTGCCGAGCACCTCGGTGCCAGCAGTGGCAGGCTCCAGAGCCGTGTGGGGAGGATGAGGCAGAGCTGCTGCAGGACGGTGCGGAGCCACCGAGGCCCTGGCAGATGCTAATTCCCGGCAGCGTCTCTGGCAGCAGACAAAGCCCCCGGCCCCGCCGCCCGCTGCTCCCAGGAGACCCCAGGGAGCCCCATCCATCAGCGTGGCCGACGCGCCTGCAGCGGCCCCCCGGCTCCCGGGGCCCAGCAAGGGGCACCTATGAGGCTCTGTGGGGCAGAACCCCCGTCCTGGGGGGCTCTCACTGGCTGGGAGGCCGCAGTACTGGATCTAAATCAGGGCAGGATGGGGATGGGGCTCACACTACGGGCAGGAGCAGCCCCTGGCTGGGCATCTCCAGCTGCCCCCGGTCCCTCCAGCACCCAGGGTGGTGGCGAGGGGGCCCTGGAGACCCAGGCCTGCAGCACCCCGGCTCTCAGGGTGGGCTTCACTGTGGCATCTTAGCAGCCCCAGCCCGGCCCTGCTCCACTGAGCCCCCCCGGGCCCCTGGCTGAGGGGCCCCCGCACTCAAAGAGTCCCAGTGAACTGGGCCAAGCCCCTCAGTGACCACAGCATCCACTGCCTGGGGGACCAGAGCCAGGGTGAGGGTGCAACCCCAGAGCTGGAGAGACTGTGTCGCTGTGGGGCTGTGGCACCGTGGGGCTGTGCTGTCCTGGGGCTCACTGCGAGGCAGCACAGCCTGGGCTGGTGCAGGTGTTGATGCCGGTGCTGGAGCAGTTGCTGGTGTCGGTGCAGGTGCCGGTGCAGGTGTTGATGCCGGTGTCGGTGCGGGTGCTGGAGCTGGAGCAGTTGCTGGTGTCGGTGCAGGTGCCGGTGTCAGTGTAGAGGCAGGAGGAGGTGTCGGTCAGAGTGCAGCGGCAGTGCCAGAGCAGGTGCTGGTGCCGGT
>VZTZ01002549.1:1707-14795 GCA_013400955.1 Drymodes brunneopygia | reverse complement strand
AGATGCTCCTCTCTCCCGGCTCCTCGTTAATCCAACGGCACAAGGCGATGCCGGGCGGGAGCATCTGCCTCTCCCCAGCGCCTGGTGCTGCCACCGCTGCCGCGTCTGCTGCCGAGACGTGCAGGACAGGCACCCTGGGCATTGCCGGGGGTCCCTTGGGGTCCCCTCCCTCTGCCAGGTCCCGGTGACAACCAGTGTCGCATCTCGCTGTCCCGGTGCCCTGGCTCTTGGCAGCCGTTTGCTGGGGGTCCAGGACCCCCAACACTGAAGTGCGAGGTCAGGCAGCCTCGGCAGCGCCGTGGAGTGAGGGGGTTGAGCCGAGCGTCTGGGGGCCCCGCGGTGGCCCCGGTAACGCGCATCCCCTGGCTCATTGCAGGCCGGGATTTGAGGCGGGGGCCCGGCGCCCGCGCCATGGGGAACTCGGTGAGTCGGCCCAGCTGCCTGGGCGAGAAGAGCCGGCGGCCGGAGGAGCTCCTGCGGGAGCCAGGGCTGGAGGCGGGGCAGCCATCGGCCGGAGGTGTCACGGAGGCCTGGCCGGGGCCGCTGGAGAAGGCGCCGGTGCCGGTGGAGAACGGCTGGAGCCCGGTGCCCGGTGCCATTCGGAGCCGGCCGGGCAGCCCGGTGCTGAGGCGCAGCCAGTCCGAGGTGGCGGTGCAGAACGGGGGTGCAGCTGGAGCTTCGGTGAGGGGGCAGGTGGGGGGCGCAGCCTGGACCCCTCCCCGGGCCAGCGTTCCCCGCAGCACCTGGTCCTGGAAGCCTGTCACCACCCGGGAGGTGACGGAGGTGACGGAGGTGACCGAGACCATCGTGACGGAGATCGTGGAGGTGACCGAGTACCCGGCGGGTGAGAAGGGTGGCGAGCCCGTGGTCACCCGGACGGTCACCGTGCTGACGGAGTGCGTGGGGGAGCTCACTGCTGCTGGCTGCGCCGGACACACCGATGCCACTGAGGTGACCGATGGATGGAGACCTTTGCTGGGAGGACGCTGTGCCAAACCCTGTGCCACAGGGCTGCCCTCCGGCATGGTTTTCTCCACAGCAAGTCTTGACCTTCATGTCCCGTGGCCAGGGCTCGCGTGGAGTCGCTGTCTGTGCCCTGGTGTGGGCTGGGCTGGTGTCACCCCTCGTGCTGGGTGCCCAGCCTGGTGCTGTAGGACAGGGAGCTCCCTTCCCTCAGCTTTGGCTGGTGGGGGCCGTGGGTCTGGAGGGATCCAAACGGCACAGGATGTGCGACCCCTGCTTTGGGGAGGGCACCGGAGAGGACCCCATGGGCTGGGCAGGGTCCCGCCAGCACCGGTGTCACCTCGGGGACAGGACACGATGTGGGGGCCGCTGCCCAGCCCCATGGCTGCCCTCCACCTGCCCACATGGACGGCTCAGCCACCTCTCCCCACAGGTGTCCTCGCGGGTTGTCCCTGTCCCCGAGGAGGCAGCGGACCGCGGCCAGGAGACACTGGAGCGGCTGCTGGCCTGGGTGGCCGACATGGAGGAGCTGGTGAGCAACCAGAAGCCGCCGTCGGCGGAGGCGAAGGTGGTGAAGGCGCAGCTGGAGGAGCAGAAGGTCAGCCCGTGTCCCGCCCACGCGCGCCCTGGCCGGGGATTAGGGGGCTGGGGTTCGCCCAGGGCTGTGCCGAGGTGGCCGGGACGCACAGGAGTCCCCAGCACAGCGCGCTGTCCCCTGTCCTTGCAGCTCCTGAAGCGGCTGCTGGAGGAGCGGAGGCCGCGTGTGGAGCTCTTCCTGCAGGACAGGCTGACGGCACCGGGCTCCGGCACGGCCGCGCCCGAGGGCAGCGCCGGCCTCCTCAGCCTCGGGGAGAGGTGGGACAAGCTGATGCAGGAGGCTGAAGCCAGGTGGGTCAGGGGCCAGGCCCTCATCACCGGGCTGGCAGCCCCGTCCCGCTGGTACAGGCTCTGCCCGCTGGTGTCCCCCACACGGAATGTCTGTGACACCCTGGTGTCCCTGTGCTCTGCCCCACTGGCACTGGGGCCACCGCGACAGAGGGACTGTCCCCACTGCATGCACTGGGGCTGCACAGGAGCAGCAGGTCCAGGGCTCTGCAGACAGTCTGGCACAGGTCCCTCTGTGGGGACACTGGCCTTGCTGTGTCCCTCGCTTCAGGGCAGCGCGGGGCATGGGGACCCCGGTGTGGGGCAGAGGGGGCTTTGCTGGCTGGGACCTCACTCTCAGGGACTGTCAGTGCCCGGCTCACCCAGCCCTCCCGGCACAGGTACGGCTGCCTGGAGCAGATCCTGCCAGCAGCCCAAGGCTTCCAGGAGGCCGTGGACACCTTCCAGGAGTGGCTCGGTGCCACAGAGCGGCGGCTGGCCCAGCTCTGGCGTGCTGACGGCTGCGTCGGCCGCGTGCAGGACGCCCACCAGCAGACCCAGGTGGGCACAGGTTGGGCGTGGGGTGGGCACAGGGTAGACACGGGCACCTGTGTCACTGTTGGTCGCTGCTACAGGCCCTCTGTGAGGAGATCCGCGGGCGGCTGGGAGAGCTGGATGGCGCCCTGGAGAGCGGGCAGAGGGTCCTGGAGCTGGTGACAGGCAAGTGGCAATGGCAGGGAGTGGTGGCCACAGGGTCAGGACCATGGGATGTGGGATGGGATGAGCACAGGCAATGGCAGCCCAGGCCAGCAAGGGAACCCCTGGGGTTCTTTGGGACGTGCTGCTCCTCATGGGGAGCTGTGGTGTGGTGTGAGGGGGCAGACAGCACCCCACAGGATGCAGAGGGGCGGGGCAGAGCCTGCAGGTCAGGGCCATGGTGGGACAGGGTTCAGTGGTGGCAAGGTGCAGCTGGAGAGGTGGATGTTGCTGGCAGAGGGATGAGAGGCCAGAGCTGGGTCTGGGGGCAGGAGAGGGGAAAGGTCAGGACAGAGTGAGTGTCACGGGGTTGGAAGCTGTGGGTGTGGCCGGCTCCACACCCAGGGATGCCAGTGTGGTGGCTCTGATGCCGGTGTCACACTGCCACAGGGGAGGAGGCCCAGCTGACACAGGAGAAGATGGAGTCGCTGAGGATGCGGTACCTCATCGTGGGCCAGAGCAGTGCGGACACCGCGCACCGGCTGGGGCAGACCCTGGAGGCCTCGTCCCGCCTGGCCACGGCCCCTGAGGACCTGGCGCTGTGGCTGAGCCGCATGGAGAAGGAGCTGGGCGAGCAGGAGAGACAGCAGGATGGCCAGGAGCCCTCAGTCACTGCCAGTGACAGGGAGAAGGTGTGGGACACCGGGCTCCCTGAGCCCCTCACCATTCCCAGCATCGCTGTGTGCAGGGGGAGTTTGGTCTGGGCGGGACATGGTGGCACAGTCCCGTGGGATGTGCTGGGTGTCCGTGTCCCAAAGCAGCTGCCCCGGTGCATTCACACCCCGTCCCCTGGCTGACATCTGTCCCTCTGCTGCAGTTTGAGCAGGTCCTGGAGTCCCAGCTCGCCCGTGTGGCTGGGCTGGGCGAGCGACTGGAGGAGATCGGCCGTGTGCAGCTGGATGCCGAGGCTCTCCGCTCGCAGCTCTCCGAGCAGAAGGTGGGTCTGCAGCCGTGCCCAGGGGTCCCGGGGGGGCTGGCTTGGCATCCCCATCCCGCTGGGTCCTGCCAGGGCCTGGCACACACCTGCAGCTCCATTGCAGCTGCTCTCAGCCGAGATCCTGCATTGCCGGGGCCTGGTCGAGCGCCTGCTGAGCTTCTCGGACCCTCTGCTGCGCTGCTGCCCCGAGCCCCTGCGGCAGCGCCTTCAGGTGAGCTGGGAGGGTGCTGGGGGCACGCTGCCAGCACCCAGGGATGGCTGTGCCCCCGGTGACTCCCTGTCTCCGCAGCCGTCGGTGCAGGCGCTGCGGGAGCGCACGGAGCAGCTCTCCCTGCGCAGCGGCGCCTGTGCCGTGCAGCTGGAGCACGCCCAGTCCCTGCTCGCCCAGTTCTCCGAGGCTCTCGAGGAGCTGCTGCCCTGGCTGGAGGAGACGCAGGCCCTGGGGGTGCAGCTCTCCCCCAACGCCATCAGCTACGAGGCCTTCAAGGAGCAGCAGGCACTGCTGCAGGTGTGGGCAGGGGCACAAGGGACCCCGCGGGTTGGGAGTGGGGAGGTGACGGGGTGGGGGTGGCATCGCCATGGGGACCATCGGGCTGGGTCACCCAACGAGCACGAGTGCTCTGGGACCAGCACCCATCCCTGTGGGGCGTATCCCAGGGGGCACATCCCACCCCAATGCACCCCCACCGGCTCTCCCTCGCTGCCAGAGCCTGCGGGAGGCCATCGCCGAGCACCGGCCGCTGGTGGGGAAGCTGCAGCGCGTGTCGGCGCAGCTGGGGGAGCTGAGCCCGGAGCAGGGAGCGCCGTTCCAGCGGCGCTGGCAGGAGGTGGAGGAGCAGTACGGGGACATCCGCGAGCGCGTGCGCCAGGCAGCGGCTCTGCTGGAGGATGCCCTGCCGCGATACAGCCAGGTATGGGGCTGGCACTGCGCTGGGCCGCGTCCCCAGGGCCGTGCCCTCGAGTCACCGGGCTGGTCCCCAGCTGTCGGAGCGCATGGATCTGCTGCTAGAGTGCCTGGAGCGGCTGCAGAGCCGGCTGCAGAGCCAGCCCCCTGTCCGCGGCGACGCAACCCACTTGAGGGAGCAGATCCGGGAGAACAGCCTGGCCCTGGGCGAGCTGGAGAAGCTCGGGGTGGCCCTGGAAGGCATCCGTGCACAGGGCGAGGAGCTGCTGGCCACCATGCAGGCGGTCAGCTCCGACGCCGCGGCCAGAGGTACCGGCACGGAGGGGTGGGCACGGCCCCGCTGGCAGGCGATCCGTGTCCCTGTCAGGGCTGTGTGTGGGTGCTGGGCCCCTCGCAGCTCCCTGATCCCTGACCCGTTGTGCCCGCAGGGATCCAGGAGCGCACGGCACAGCTGCTGTCGCAGTGGGGCTCCCTGCGCGGCCGCTGCCAGGAGCAGGAGCGGTGGCTTCGGGAGCTGCTGGCACTGGCCGAGCGCTTCTGGCATGGCCTGTCCGAGCTGGCCGTGGCACTCAGCGACACCCAGCAGCTGGTGCTGGGGCTGGAGGAGGCCGGTGGCGAGCCTGAGGCCATCCGCACACGGCTGCGCACCATGCAGGTATGGCTTGGTGGGCAGTGCCACGGCACAGGCAGCCCCCTGGTGTGGGCAGTGTCCTGGGCAGCCCCCTGGTGTGGGCAGTGTCCTGGGCAGCCCCCAGCGTGGTCAGTGTCCTGGGCAGCCCCTGGTGTGGTCAGTGTCCTGGGCAGCCCCCAGCGTGGTCAGTGTCCTGGGCAGCCCCCAGCGTGGTCAGTGTCCTGGGCAGCCCCTGGTGTGGTCAGTGTCCTGGGCAGCCCCCAGCGTGGTCAGTGTCCTGGGCAGCCCCCAGCGTGGTCAGTGTCCTGGGCAGCCCCTGGTGTGGTCAGTGTCCTGGGCAGCCCCCAGCGTGGTCAGTGTCCTGGGCAGCCCCCAGCGTGGTCAGTGTCCTGGGCAGCCCCTGGTGTGGTCAGTGTCCTGGGCAGCCCCCAGCGTGGTCAGTGTCCTGGGCAGCCCCCAGCGTGGTCAGTGTCCTGGGCAGCCCCTGGTGTGGTCAGTGTCCTGGGCAGCCCCCAGCGTGGTCAGTGTCCTGGGCAGCCCCCAGCGTGGTCAGTGTCCTGGGCAGCCCCTGGTGTGGTCAGTGTCCTGGGCAGCCCCCAGCGTGGTCAGTGTCCTGGGCAGCCCCCAGCGTGGTCAGTGTCCTGGGCAGCCCCTGGTGTGGTCAGTGTCCTGGGCAGCCCCCAGCGTGGTCAGTGTCCTGGGCAGCCCCCAGCGTGGTCAGTGTCCTGGGCAGCTCCCAGCGCGGGCAGCCCTGAGCCCCGTGCCCCGCACAGGCACTGCGGGAGGAGATCGATGCGCTGCAGGGTGAGCTGGACACGCTGGGCAGCCTGGGCGTGGAGCTGATGGCCTCCTGCGGGGACCCCGACAAGCCTGACGTCACCAAGAGCCTGGATGATGTGAGTGTCCTTGGGGCTGGCTTCAGAGAGGGACAGGGTCCTGGGGGTGTGTGGGTGATGCTTGTGGGGGTGGCGTGTCCCCAGTCCCCATCAGTGCCACTCACCCCTGCACCCCAGACCCCCGCTCAGTGCCACTGACCCCCACACAACTCCACTGATCCATGCCCAGGCACTCCCATGGTGTCTCTGATCCCCATGCCTGGATGTCTGTGCGGTGCCACCCCTGTGCCCTGGCACCCCGCCTGTCACCAGTGACTCCCACACCCTGTACCCCAGGGCACTGCTGACCCCTGTGCCCCGTCCACCCTGACCCCCACGTCCTGTCCCCCTGTGCCCCGGCCCCGCTGTGGCACCACTGACCCCCGTGCCCGGCCGCAGCTCTACTCCTCCTGGCACAGCCTGAGCCGCGTGTGGACGGAGCGGAACGGGCGCCTCGAGGAGCAGCTCCAGGCTGCCCTCAGCTACCAGGACACGATGCAGGTGGGTGCAGGGGCCCTCAGGCAGATCCCCTATGGAGGCGGCTGCGTCACCTTCCCGTCCCCACTCAGGGGCGTGAGGGGCCATGGGGCCACCACGGGGAACCTCAACCCCGACCCCGCTGTCGTCCCTACCCGCAGCGGCTGCTGGAGTGGCTGGACGCAGCCGAGCTGCGCATCGCCGAGGAGTTCCTGGTGGGCGGGGACCTGGACATGGTGCAGCAGCAGCTGGCGGAGCTCAAGGTGCCACGACGTGCCAAGCTGGACCGCGCTGTGCCGCGCTGTGCCCCGATCCCTGGGGGCCGGCGGGGACAGGGAGGGCAGTGGGTGCTCCAGGCAGAAGTGGGATGGAGGTTGGACAGTGCTGGTGCCCCAGTGGTGGGCGCTGGGTAGCCAAGTCCTGCCTGGGGTGGCCAATTCCCTCCCCCACAAGTCCCTGAGCTGGCTGGGTACCCCCACAGAAGCAGCTCAGGGCCCAGGTGCCTGTGCTGTGCCACGGGGTGCCATGGGGACAGGCACCCGGTGTGTGGGGCCAGGGTCACCAAGCAGTGCCACCTGCCAGGAGTTCAAGCGGGAGCTGTACCAGTGCAAGGTGGATGTGGAGAGCCTGCGGCACCAGGGGGGCACGGGGCAGGGGGACCCCCCGGCCACGCTCAGCGACTTTCGCCAGCGCTGGGACCACCTGGAGGAGGAGATCGTCAGCCGACAGGTGGGGAGGGGGCACAGGGCAGGGCTGGGGGGACACATGGGGTGCCACGAATGTCCTGCGGGTGCTGGGTCAGCGTGGGGGGTTGCAAGTGGGCGCTGGGTGGGTGCACAGGGCCGGGGCTGCCCTCGCCTCCCCCGACATCGCGGCTCCCTCCCGACAGCACCAGCTGGAGGCAGCGCTGCTGGGGCTGGGGCAGTTCCAGCACCAGCTGGAGGAGCTGCTGCAGTGGCTGAGCCGCACCGGGGAGCAGCTGCGCGGCCCCGCTCCCCTGCGCCCCGACCTGCAGAGCTGCGAGATCGAGCTGGCCAAGCACAAGGTGAGGCCACACCGTGGCCCGAGGGACACGGTGGCCACAGCCATGGTCGCACTGCTGAGGCGTGTGTGTCCTGGGGATCCTGACCATGGTGGCACCCCCAGGGTGGGTGTCCTGGCCACGGGGCGCTGCCTGGCCCCTCCTCGGGTGCTGCGGCAGCAGGGCTGGGCAGGCGACAGCGTGAGGACGCGTCCCCTCCCTTGGATGGAAGGAATGAGCTGTCTCAGTGCCGGCCCCGTGCCACAGCCCCTTGCCCGGGCACGCTTGAGGCGTGCCTGGCGCAGGCGAGGCTGCAAGGGCCGGGCTGTCCCCGGGCCGGGGAGGCCGTGCAAGGGGTACCTGTCCCCTCCGTGCCTGTCCCGGCCACCCCCCTGCCATGAATTGGCAAATCCTGTGCCTCGGTCCTGCCCCGCACCCTGCTGAGATCAAGAGCCCTGGCACCAGCTTGGGGGCACTCATGGGTGCCATCCTTGCCCGGTGTGGCACCCTCAGTCCCCAGAGCTGTGGGCAGCAGAGGTGTCTCGGGGTGAGGGGCTTTGCACGGTGCAGACAGAGGAATGCGGGGTGTGGGTGCCCCTGCCCCGCTCCCAGCCGTGACCCCGTCCCCAGGTGCTGCGGACCGACGTGATGTCCCACGCCCGCACGGTGCAGTCGGTGACCGAGGCCGGGCAGGGGCTGCTGCTGTCCAGCCTGGGGGAGAGCGTGGAGGGGCTGCAGCGCAGCCTGCAGCAGCTGGGGCAGCACTGGGACCTGGTGCGCAGCGAGACCGAGAGCCGGCAGCTGGAGCTGGAGAACAACCTCAGCCAGGTACGGCCGCGGGACGGCGGCGCTGCCGGACGGGACGGTGGGGACAGCGCTGACCCCACCCCTCCCCCTCGCCCCCAGGTGCAGGACATCACGCTGGAGATCACGGAGCTGCTGCAGTGGCTGGAGCAGGTGGAGCTGCAGCTCTTCTGCTCCAAGCCAGCCTGGGGCCACCCGGATGCCACCAAAGAGAAGCTCAACGCACACCTGGTGAGAGCCAGCGCCGGCCTGGGCCCTGCTGCAGGACAGGCCCCTGGGGTCTGTTGATCTCTGGGGGGAATTTGTGCCCCAGATCCACCCTTCTCTACACTGCTGGGCCAGGATCCTTCTCTGCTGCCTCCTCTCCCCAGCCAGGCAGAGCCTGGTACCCCTCCCTCAGCCGCTCCAGCTCTGCCAGACAGAGCCGGAGCCATCCTTGTCCTTGTCCCTTACCCTGAACCTGCTCCCGTTCCCATCCACATCCCTGCTTCCATCCCCTCTCCCTGTCCACTGCGGCTGTCTCCCCATCCCGTCTACTTTACCTGACCCCTCCACTTCTCCATCCCTGTTCCCATCCCCATCCCTGTACCTGTCACCCTGCCAGTCCCATCCACATCCTCATCCCAATCCCTCTCCCCTTCCTCACCCTGCTCCCTGTCCCGATCCTGATCGCGGTACCGGGGTGGGCGCTGACCGGCTGTCCCGGCAGGAGCTGTGCCGGGAGCTGGAGGCTCGGGCGGTGACGTACCGGGGGCTGCGGGAGCGGCTGCAGCGGCTGCTGGACTCGTGCCGCGCCGGGCGGCCCTGCAGCACCGAGCACAGCCTGCGGCTCCTGGAGCAGAAGTGGGAGAGCGTCCAGGCCGAGGCCCAGGAGAGGAAGGTGTGCGGGGTGGGGGTCTGTGACCCCCGGGGGGCTCCCTCTGACCGGCCCCGGTCAGGAACGGTGGGAGCCCATCTCCACCAGCGCCTGCCCCTGCCCGCAGGAGCGCCTGGCCGAGGGGCTGACGGTCACCACCGAGTTCCACGGCTCCGCGCAGGAGCTGCTGCGCTGGGTGGCCCACGCCGAGGAGCTGCTGGGGTCCCCCGCGCCCCCCAGCTTCGTCCTCGACACCGTCACCGCCCAGATCCAGGAGCACAAGGCAAGAGCGGGCGGGGCCGGCGCGGTGACCTCAGGGCCGGTTCACGGGGCTGGGATCTGCCCGAGGGATCCTGCGTGGCACCTGCAGGGATCTCCCCCGGGCTTCAGGTGGGATGTCTGTCCCCACAGCAGTGGGGTGAGTGGGCTCTGTGCCCCATCCCAGAATGTGCCTGGTGCTCCGTGTCCCATCCCGGCACGGGCTGTGCCCGGTGCTCCATGTCCCACCCTGGCACGGGCTGTGCCCGGTGCTCCATGTCCCACCCTGGCACGGGCCGTGCCCGGTGCTCCATGTCCCACCCTGGCACGGGCTGTGCCCGGTGCTCCATGTCCCACCCTGGCACGGGCTGTGTCCGGTGCTCCATGTCCCGTCCTGGCACGGGCTGTGTCCGGTGCTCCATGTCCCATCCCGGCACGGGCTGTGCCCGGTGCTCCATGTCCCACCCTGGCACGGGCTGTGTCCGGTGCTCCATGTCCCGTCCTGGCACGGGCCGTGCCCGGTGCTCCGTGTCCCATCCCGGCACGGGCCGTGCCCGGTGCTCCGTGTCCCATCCCGGCACGGGCTGTGCCCGGTGCTCCATGTCCCACCCTGGCACGGGCTGTGCCCGGTGCTCCATGTCCCGTCCTGGCACGGGCTGTGCCCGGTGCTCCATGTCCCGTCCTGGCACGGGCTGTGTCCAGGGGCTCCTCACCTGGCCCAGGACCACCCGCACTCAGCTGCCCCCTCTCCGCAGGCCCTGGTGAAGGAGGCGAACGCCCACGGGGAGAAGCTGGGCAGCCTGGAGGCCGTGGCCGCACGCCTGAAGGATTTCAGCCGAAAGCAGGACGGGGCCGTCATCCAGAACCTGGTGCTGGCGGCGCGGGAGCGGCTGGGGAAGGTCCTGCAGCGGGCGGCCGAGCGGGGGGCGGTGCTGGAGGAGGCCCGAAAACGCAGCAAGCAGGTAGCGGGACACAGCCCGGCCACACCCAGGGGCTGGGGAGAGGGCTCTGTCCCTTGGTTTGCTTTGAACGCGGGCCTGGAGGGACAGGACAAGGGGGAATGAATGGATTCCCACTGCCAGAGGGGGCAGGGTTAGATGGGATCTTGGGAAGAAATCCTTCCCTGTGCGGGTGGTTTCCCAGAGAAGCTGTGTCTGCCCCATCCTCGGACGTGTCCAAGACCAGGCTGGACAGGGCTTGGAGCAACCTGGGACAGTGGAAGGTGTCCCCGCCCGTGGCAGGGGCGTGGAACCGGATGGGTTTAAGGTCCTTTCCACCCAAACCATCCCGGGATTGTTGATTCCGTGACAAAGGTCGTGCTGAGAGCTGTGCTAGGAAGGGACCGCGCAGCTCCAGCGTTGTCACTGTGCTGTGCTGGCCCATGGTTTGGCACACGGTGCTGCTGCCCAGGCTGTGCCACTCCTTTGAGTGGCTCCATGGCTCCTGTCTGGGTCGCCCCAGATCTGCTCTGCCCCTGCGTCCCCCCCAGAGCCCCCCAAGCCCTTCCCTCCTTTGCAGTTCAGCGAGTCCCGGCGGCTGCTTCTGGACTGGATGGACGAGGTGGAGCAGAGCCTGGAGGAGCCGCAGGACGCTGCCACCAGCCAGGAGGAGATCAAGTGCCAGCTGGCTGAGCACAAGGTGGGGGTTCGCCCTCTCCTTGGCATGGGGGGTCCCGGGGGGCTGGGGGGTGCAGAACTGGGGTTCTGGGGGCTGCAGAGGGGGGACCCCCAGCTCCCAAGGGGAACATCCAGCACCAGGAGGGTTGGACAGTTCCCCAGGGCCATCCTGCAGAGTTGGGAGACCTGGGGTGGGGGAGCACCGGGCCGAGGGATGCTGGCATCCCGACCGCCCCAGAGCTCTTGGAGGAGGAGCGACTCTACCCCCCGCAACTCGGGGACCCAACACCCACCCGTGGGGTGCGCGGGGCCCCTGCAGGCGTTCCAGAAAGTGCTGCGGGCAAAGCGTCCGGTGTACGAGGCGACGCTGCGGAGCGGGCGGGCACTGCGGGAGGGGGCCCGGCTCCCCCAGGACCTGCAGCCGCTGGAGGAGCTGCTGGGGGAGCTGAAGGAGCGCTGGGATGCGCTGTGCAGCCACGCCGCGGAGAGGTGCGAACGGGGCGAGGGGAAGTGGGATGGGATGGGATGGGATGGGAATGATGTGGATGGGATGGGATGGGAATGATTTGGGTGGGGTGGGATGGGAAGAGGGATGGAAATGGCAGGGGATGGCACTATCTGTTCTCTGCTCGCTGTGCGGGTCCCAGGCGGGCACATGGAACCGCCCTTCCTCCCTGAGCATCCTGCTCCCTCCTCCAGGACCCCCTTCCCAGCATTGCTGGGCTCTGCCCTTGCTTGGGGTGCAGCTGGGCCCCATCCGTGTCCATGAAGGCATTGCCAGGACCTGTCCCTGTCCATAATGGCACTGCCAGGACCTGTCCCTGCCCACAGTGGCACTGCCAGGACTTGTCCCTGTCCATAATGGCCCTGCCAAGACCTGTCCCTGTCCATAATGGCACTGCCAGGACCTGTCCCTGCCCACAGTGGCACTGCCAGGACCTGTCCCTGCCCACAGTGGCACTGCCAGGACTTGTCCCTGTCCGTAATGGCCCTGCCAAGACCTGTCCCTGTCCATAATGGCACTGCCAGGACCTGTCCCTGCCCACAGTGGCACTGCCAGGACTTGTCCCTGTCCGTAATGGCCCTGCCAAGACCTGTCCCTGTCCATAATGGCACTGCCAGGACCTGTCCCTGCCCACAGTGGCACTGCCAGGACTTGTCCCTGTCCGTAATGGCCCTGCCAAGACCTGTCCCTGTCCATAATGGCACTGCCAGGACCTGTCCCTGCCCACAGTGGCACTGCCAGGACTTGTCCCTGTCCGTAATGGCCCTGCCAAGACCTGTCCCTGTCCATAATGGCACTGCCAGGACCTGTCCCTGCCCACAGTGGCACTGCCAGGACTTGTCCCTGTCCGTAATGGCCCTGCCAAGACCTGTCCCTGTCCATAATGGCACTGCCAGGACCTGTCCCTGCCCACAGTGGCACTGCCAGGACTTGTCCCTGTCCGTAATGGCCCTGCCAAGACCTGTCCCTGTCCATAATGGCACTGCCAGGACCTGTCCCTGCCCACAGTGGCACTGCCAGGACTTGTCCCTGTCCGTAATGGCCCTGCCAAGACCTGTCCCTGCCCATAATGGCACTGCCAGGTCCTGTCCCTGCCCACTGTGGCACTGCCAGGACCTGTCCCTGTCCCTAATCTCGCTGCCAGCTCCGTGGGGTGGCTCCACGGGGTGACCCCCAGCAGGCGGGTGCTGCAGCATCGCCTGTGCCCCCTCGCAGGCAGCACAAGCTGGAGGAGAACCTGCTCTTCTCGGGCAAGTTCACGGACGCGCTGCAGGCCCTCATGGACTGGCTGTACCGCGCCGAGCCGCAGCTCAGCGAGGACGTGCCCGTCGGAGGGGACCGAGACCTGGTCGGGGACCTCATGGACAAGCACAAGGTGGGTGGCCCCGGGCATGCGGGGAGGGCCCCCAGGCAGCCCCAGGCTGCGCCCCCACCCTCCATCGGGGACGGGACCAGAGCCAGGCACAGGATGGGGCATTGCCACTGGAGTGACCCCTGCACAGGACGGGGCATTGCCACTGGAGTGACCCCTGCACAGGACGGGGCACTGCCACTGGAGTGACCCCTGCACAGGACAGGGCACTGCCACTGGAGTGACCCCTGCACAGGACAGGGCACTGCC
>VZTZ01002532.1:51827-77741 GCA_013400955.1 Drymodes brunneopygia | reverse complement strand
TTGTGTCCTCCATCCCCTTACCACATGGTTGTGCTGGACCCAGTTACAGCACCATGGACCAGTCCACACTGACCAGTCCATGCTGACCAGCCCATGCTGACCATTTCTGAGTGACCCCTGCCACGGGCAGTGCCAGCCCCTGTCCTCCTCACAGGATTGAGCTCTGGTGTCACCAGCCATGACCCTTCAGGGATGAGGGGACAGAGAGCCTGCAAAAGGCAGAGGCCCAACAACGTCAGCACAGAGCTCACGGATATCCAGAGGGGTTTTCCCCAGGAAGAACAAGACAGGAATTGACCTCTCCTGCTTTTCCGTTCCACTCGGAGCAGCCGGCCAGCTCTTCCCACTGCCACAAACCCTCACGGGATGCTCCCACCTCGTGGGGCAGGGAGAGCACTGGGGGTCACACGCACGTCCTTGAGAGCTCTGGGACAGCCCAAATGCTTTCCTGCCCTCTCCTGCACTGCCAGAACTCTCCAAGCTCCCAGTTTATGTCCCGGAGATCTTGCTGTAGGATTGTGTAGCTGTGACAGAGATGTGTCTGTGCTCACTGGCTCGTTCCTGCGTGGGTTATGTGGGCAGGAGGGAGGGTGGTTCAGGTATCCCCATCCCCATCCCCATTCCAGGCACATTCCCTGCTGCTGAGTCCCTTTCCCCATGCCTTTCCTGCTCAGACAGGTTCACTCTCAGGTGAAGCTCTCTCCAGCACGAGTGAGGTGCCAGGAACTGTCATGCTGGAATTAAGAACACAGGGGAAGCATCAGAACTGTGCCATGGATTGGAGTTGGAGCTGGGAAAGGTCTGGAGAAGGGCAGTGAGGGATGCAGAAGCAGGGGGTCATATTCCCATGAGGAATAGCCAGGTGGGTATTTCTTGGCTGTGAAAAATGGCTGTGAGAGGACACAAGAGCAGCTGAGAAACTCATGGATAGTCTGAAGAGTGTGGATGAGGACTCTGCCTCACACAGCTCAAGAATTAGGGGTGATCACACGAAGCTGACAGGACAAACACTTTAAATTCCAGGAAATCCCAGGGATGATTCCCCCACCTTGCTGGTGTTTCAGTTACTTGCCAGCTATTAGAACAAGGCTGATGGTTGACAGGCATCCCATACAGCATCCACTTGGCTTGGAAGTGCTTTTCCCAGTTGGAAATCCTTTGGGGATGGCTGCAGGGGACTTCACTGTCATTGTGCACACTGCCCAGTGTCACTCCTCTGTCACAGTTTGGGGTGGGACTCCAAAGCCTCTCCTCACTGTCTGCAGTGACTCTCGGCTGCTGATGCTGCTGGTGAGGGAGGGATCAACCCCACAGGGTTCCACTTGATCCTGAGTGATGCAAAACACCTGAGTTCTTCATCACCCCAGGGCTGGTGACTTCCTTTCTGCCTTTCAGTTTGATTCCTGCTCTGCTTTGCCCACTCACACAGGAGCAGAGTGTGTTTGTTTTCCAGCAGCACCGCAGGGTGTTTTGTCTGAAAACATTTGCACTCCTTTCCCTGGTTGATTTGGTACAGCTTTAGTTTTGGTCCCAACCCAGCACCCCACTGGGCAACCTTCACATTGTCCTGGGGCCCAACACACATCGTGGGGGGAAGGTGCTGAGCGGACACCAAAGCTGAGTGGAAACCAAGGCCTGGTTCCATGGGGTGCCCAAGCTGATCCTGGGGAGAGGAATGTTGTTGTCAGTGGTGTAATGTTTTGTCATCCCGAGGGAGTGCAGGACATGAGAGCTCCTCCCTGAGGAGCTGCACTGTGCCTTCCAGCCCAGCAAACTCTGCCCTGGGTGTTCATGCCCACCCAATTTAACAGGTGACTGTTTAGGTGTAGATGGGTTGACCTATATGGAGTTCTCCAGGAGAACAGGCAAAAATCATGGAATGGTCTGGGCTGGAAAGGACTTTAAAGACCATCAAGTCCAATGGGCAGGGACACCTTCCCCTAGACCAGGTTGCTTCAAGCCCTGTCCAACCTGAACACTTCCAGGGATGGGGCACTCAACAGAGAGATGTCACTGGATTCCACAAACCCACTGATGGATCCCACAAAAATGTTTGAGGATCAGAATTTTTTGTAAAAAAAAAACAAACACCCAAAACAGCATAAAAGGAAGTGCACCCAAACAAACCTTGTGGGTTCTTTCCCTACTAAAAGCATTTGATCTCCACCTGGTCTCTTTGTGATGCTGGTGCCTTGTGCTGACAAAGGCAAATGTTCTGCTGGACCACAAATCAGGACAAACTCGGGTGATCATTGTGGGAACTTCAATTTTTGTACTTTTTCCCTACATTTTGAACACACAGTCAGTGAACTCTTGCAGGGAGCAAGATTTTCCACCAAGGTTTCTTTGTGCTCCTGAGTCAACCTCTGACCACGGAGGAGTAAACCACGGATGTTCAGGTAGGAGATGTCTCTGGGAAGGAGTGGTGGCCACTAGAGGGTGGCCATGCCATAGACAGCACTGCCCCTGGGGACAGTGACCTCCTGGGGCAGCTCTGTGCATCAGGAACTTCACCAGGACGAGCTGGCTTCTGGCTTTGGCTGTGTGACCTGCCTAGGTACCACATTTGTGATCTGATAGAGGCTTTGTACACTCTGATGGCTGATGGACAGGCAAGTGCTTTTCTTATCATGTGTCAGGGGAGGTGAAGAGGTGTCTGGAGATGTGGGAAGGAAGAAAAGGAAAGGTGTGAGAGCTGGGTGTTTGTCTAGGCAGGGCCATGGGTCTCCTGAACCTCTCGAGTCAGGGGCACCAAGGTGACATTTTCACCAGCTCAGAGCTGAAATGCCATTTTCCTGAGCTCCAATTTTCATCTGCTTGCATCACAGCCTGACTTCACACCCAGGCCAATGCAAACCCTGCCTTCTGGGCTGTTGCTTGAAAGCCACGATGCTGTCAGGGAATGTAAAGAGCCTCCACCCCTCAGTTATTGCAGGTCTCTAGGCAGGACTCGTGCTGCTGCCTGTGAATGTGTTGCATAACCTGAAGGACCTTGTCCCTTGGCTGGAGGTGGCCATGGGCTGAAAAGGGACAAAATAACTTCTCTCCTCAGTGCCTGGCTCTCTGCAGGTCCCCCAGGCCATCCCACCAGCCCTGGCCCCTTTCCAGCCTCCACTTCCCCTCTGCTCTCCTGCTGTGGGATATCTCGTGATGGAGCTGATTTCCTCATTCATCCTCCCCCCGTTTTGGCTCCCAACAGGAGCTCTCTGTTCCAAGGAGACTTTGGCAAATGAGCACATTTCTTCCTTTCCTGCCCCAGAACTGTCCCCACCATCCTCCTCACTCTGTCACCTGATGCTCCCTTTTGCTTTGGCTCCCTTTTTGCTTACCCTTCCACTGGCTCCTGGTTCTGCTCCTCGCTTGCAGCCCAAACACATTTTAATCTTTCCCATCTGAAACAACTCTCCCTCGGCTCTGATTTCCTCCCTGATTGCCACTTCTGTGCACACACCATGCCAAGACCCAGATCATGTCTTCACTAAAGGCTTGGCCCGTGTCTGACAGAACCTCACGGATTTTGGGTGGTGCCCAGCACAGTTAATTTGTTCCTCCTGTGCTTTCTTGAAGCCTGAGGACACCACTGGGTCTGCTGACACAGTGAATTTGTCCCCTTCTGCTTACACAGGTCTTATCCCAGCCCCTGAAATCCTGCTGTGTCCAAACCCTGATGGTGTTTGCTGTGCTGTGCCCATCCCACCCCTCTGCACAGCCACAGCCCTGAGCATCTGGAACCTTCCTCACTGCATGGATTCTCTGTGGCTGGTCACTGCCTTTCCCTACAGAATGGCTGATCCCAGTTTCTGTTCAGCCTGTGGTGTCTGCAGCCTTCCTGCAGCCCCAGTGAGGAGAATTTCTTTTAATCATCCTTATTCTCCTTAACTGTCTTCTTTAAACATCACAACACTTGAATGGCAAAAAAATGGGAGGTTTGGGAAGAGCCAGCATTGTCTCTTTTAATTCTTGTAACTGGATTTTATTCAGATTGGTGTCTGCTGATGGTCTCTGACCCTATGTACTTGAGTCATGGACTTGTGGGGTTTTGGATGAACAGGAATTTGAATGAACCTGGAAAGACAAAATGACTTTAATCCAGACATCTCTTTTGGTGGAATTGTGATATCTACAGCAATAAGTCTCCTTTCCTGGGGTGTCTCACAGAATAGAGAATTATAGAATATTCCATGTTGGAAGGGACCCACAAGGATCAACCAAGTCCAACTCCTGACAGGCAAATCTGGGAGATGCTGCCCAAAAGGACACGAAGGTGCTGGGAGACAGACGGATGTTTGCATGGCAGGCAGGCTGTTCTTGCCAGCCAGCACCAGCTGGTCCCAGACAGGATCTGCTGGTGATTTTGCACTTCAGTCTGAGCCTCTTAAAAGCTTTTCTGCATTCATGGAGAGGACTGGTTGTGTTTGTGCACCCCAGCAGTGCTGTGCTGCCAGCACCTCTCTAAATACTCTGATTATATCAGAGAAGGAAGGAGAGTGTTGAAATGATCTCACACCAAGCTTGTGATTTCCGTGATCAGGGGCAGAAAATACTCAACAAGCTCTCTTACACCTTCCCAGGCTGTGGGTTGGGATCCAGGTGCCTCCTGCCTTGGCTGGTGGAGGTTCCTGGTGTGTCCATGTTTGTAAAACCAACCTGTCCCTCCAGACACCAGTGTTTGCTGTCCCTGCTGGCTCTGCAAACACCAGGCAGACACGAGTGTTTGTCCAGAGAAACACGTGTGGGATCTGCCCTGCCCTGCTCTGGGCAGTGGAGACGTCTCTTCCTTGGCAGTATGAGAGGCTTTGGAAAATTCAGATTTCCAAGAGCATTTACAAATGTGCTGACTCCAAAGTCCTGAGGGGAGCAAGAAGAAATGTGCCACCAGAGCTGGTAGAGCTGCTTTGGCCGGATGGGCTTCCATGTTCCATGTTCCAGGCTGGGAGAGCTGGGGTTGTTCAGCCTGGAGAAGAGAAAGCTCCAGGGAGACCTTCTAGCACCTTCCAAGTACCGAAAGGGTGATTATTTAAAAGAAGGAGAGGGACATTTAACACAGTTGATCCTGTTGGGAAAGGGGGAGAGGTTTTAAACTGATTTAGATCAAATATTAGGAAAAATTTGTTCCCTGTGCAGCCTGGCACAGGTTGCCCAGAGAAGCTGTGGCTGCCCCATCCCTGGAAGTGTCCAAGGGCTTGGAGCAACCTGGGATAGTGGAAGGTGTCCCTGCCCATTTCATGGGGTGGAACTGGATGTTTTTTAAGGTCTCTTCCAACACAAACCATTCCATGATTCTATAATTCCATGCTCCCATGTTGGGCAACCCCTTTGAGCCTGCATAGGACAAACAGACCCTCATGGAAAGACTTCAAGTTCTCATGCTCCCTTTGAGGATGAGATGATTCCCAGCCCTCAGAAGGCAGGAGAACACAAAGGGAAGTTGGAAAAGACTCAGGACACCAAGATGCTCAACTCTCATCAGGCTGGGAGGGAGATGTATCAGAAGGGTTGTGACAGAGGACTGTAAATCACTGGGTGCTGTGGGAAGGGTGGGCAGGAAGGGTATGTTCCCCATCTCTATCTCTGCAAGAATTACAGGACATCAGATGAAACCAGAAATTGTAAATCCAAAACAAACAAGAGGAGGTGGTTCTTCCCCCAGTGTATAATTAAGCTGTGGAACTCCTTGCAACAGGATGTTGTGGATGTTGAAAATCCATGGGGCAGAAAAAAAAATCATTGTGGGTAATTAAATGTGAAATCGATCTCAGTGCACAGGAACACACAAATTAGAAGCTGACTGGGTATTTTGGGGAAGCATCTCAAATGATTTGCTGTACTGTGACACTCTTCTCTAGATCCCCATTTCTGGCTATGGCCAAAGAGAAGTCACTGGGGTGAATGGAACTTGCTGGCTGTTCTGCAGATCTCACAATTTGTGCCTTTCTACCTGGTGGTAGATTAGGCCCCCCCATTTATTTTTTAGGTCCCAGAACTTGTGAGAATGCTGCAGAAATTTTGGTGGCATGCTGTGGGATTTTCTCCTGTCTTCTGGTGGATATGATGCTGAGATTAATTACAACCCAGAGGCTTTGCACAGGGAGGGTTTTCAGTCACTTCCACAGGAACCATACATAAAATGGCCTGGAAACTGTTTGTGCCACCCCTGTGTCCTTAACCTGTCCTAAATTCCATGCTCCTCATGCTCTCCAAACATCCTGATACCAAGTCAAGGTGCTTTTTTTAAGCTGCCTCTGCAGATCAGCTGTGGATCCTTTACAGTGGGACCCCGGCTTCACTGGGAGCCATCCTCTGCTGGATGTTTCCAACTCCTCTGCTGGAGTTTGGCCACCTGCAACAAGGATGGCTGTGAGGAACATTTCATCATTTTCCCCATCCTAATTCATAGGAGTAATCTCAAATAATCTCTAAGCAAGGCTTAGACTAAACTTTGTTAATTCCACGTATTTATTTCTCCACTTGCCATTATGAGCAAACATTTGTTTTATAGCCAAGGCACATCAGAGAAGTTTTTGTTGCCTTTTTCCCAGCCTTGTGTGGACCAGCAGCATTGATCAGATCACACAGCACCTCTGGGACCTTAAGGCTCTTCCCTGCCCTTGTATCTGCTTAGTCTGAGTGCCTCATGTCTTGTTTTCAGCTGGGATAGAGTTAATTTCCTCCTTAATAACTGGTGCAGAGCTGCATTTTGAATTTGAATAACACTCCTCAGTACCAGTAAAACATAAATATGCTCCCCCTTCCCAGTGCCCATCCCCATTTTTATCCCTGCCATCTCCTCCCTGTTTATTGACCATACAGAGATGCAATCATGGGAGTTGACCCACCTGAAAAATGCCCAAACATCAACACCATCCATGTGGTGATTTTATGGGTGGGGGAAGGAGGAAGCAGCAATACTTTTGGCAGGTTTTTCTGCAAAGGTTCCATGCTGGGAAGCCTCAGATTCCAGGCAGGTTGGTGTTTGCACAATGCCATCATCAGAGGTGCTGGTTTTGTCACCTCTGGCTCCACGTGTCCTGAAACAGGAGCTGTGCCTTGGTCAGGATGAACGGGGGCTTGAGGTAGGTTTTAATTTCCTTGCAGAACTGGCCTCTCGGGGTGAATGCAGAGGAATCAGCAGGGATGGAAATCACCACCCCAATTTCAGGAGGTGACCAAAGCACGCCGGGCCCTGCCCTGTGCTGGGCGCTGTCTGTGCTCCTCGCTGGCGTAGTCTGACTCGGTGACATTTAGAGACACAGCACGTTCCCAGGGAGTGACCTTTGGAGCAAAGAAAGAGGGTCCTGTGCCTGGGAAGCTCCAGGCTGCTGAGTTTCCCCCTGCAGAGCCTGGTGCTCCCATTTCCCACGGATCACAAGGGAAGGGGGAAGTCACGATGCCAGCGCTCGCTGTTTTGACAGCTCCGATTCTCGGCCTTGCTGCAGCTGCAGCTTCACATCAGCTTCCCCATCTGGCTTCCCTCCACAAGGCTGAGGAGGGCATTTCCAGCAAGCCTGGGACAAGCCAAAATGTGCATTTTGCTGACAGCTCCCTGCCCTGCTCAGAGCCAAAAGGGAGAGGTGTGACTTTGCCCCCAAGCTGGGACACGAGGCTGTTTAGTTACCCTGTGACAGCCCCTGCAGATTTGCAGCTGGAAGATCCAAAGGCTGGAGGTGAAGGCACAAAAGACTGGCTGAAATTTGGAGGGCAGGAAGAATTTTTCACAGTATTTGGGGTCCATCATCCCATTGGGAGCCTGAATCTCTCTGATGCCTCTGGGTGAAGTCACAACTGAGCAAAATTGAAGGTGGCATTTCTTACATCCCAACTGGGATGTAAGACTGGGACACCCCAGCTTCAGGTCCTTCTACCCCTTAGGCTGATAAAAAAACACTTTAATTTAGCAGTTTACTTCATGTTTAGCTTCCCAAGAGCTAAAAGGAAGCATTTCTACCCAAAACTCTTGAGATTTCTCTGTGCTGCTCAGATCAGAAACACCTACAAGTTCCCAACCCATTAACCTTTGGGGCAAGGCTGGTGTGGGGGCTGCAAACCCAGCAATCAGTCTGTTAGGAGCTAAAGGACCTTACTGGGATTCAGAGGTGTGAGGTTCATAGGCAATTTTCTTAAGAGATGGAAATTTTGTATAGCTGCACACTGCAGCAAATGGTGTATTTATTATAATCTATTATTGCATGTAGATTTTAAAGCTGAGACATCAGAAACATTTGTAGAAGGAGAGGTGACCCAGTGTTCAGAGCTGTGGGTTTCTATATGTTCCAGACCCATTTTCCCTGGCAGCATAAAACACTCTGGAGGTTTTTCTGCTTTATCAGGGTGTGGACACCATGAACTGAGGACTGAGGAAACCAGGATTCTGCACTCTGATCAGAGCTTGCCTTTTCTTCTCTTCAGCATGTGTGACATGTCCTGCCAAGTGTCACTAAGGAGGCACCTGAGATTGGTTTAATGAATTATATATAATTTAATTAATTATATTATATTCATTATAGATAATGAATAATTAATGAAGCTAAACCATCCCTCAAGTCCACTCCAGTTTAGGTGTGCTGCTCAGCCCATGCCCAAGCAGGACATCTTAGCCTGAACGTCTGAAAAAAATCCACTTCCTCTCTCTGAGGCCACATTTTAGTATTGGGTATCAAACCAAGCCACCAGATCAACAAAAGAGATTTGTGTAGGGCAGGAGGGACCCTGAATTGCTCTGAAATTGTGGTCCAAAGGCTGTCATGGTTTGCAGTCCTCACCTTTGCTACACACTGTGCTCAAAATCTGCTCTGCTCTGGTGCCTAAGTGAGACCCAGATCCTTTGGATGATGCAGATGTTGGTGTGTGTGCACAGGGTTGCAAAAATGTTGATTCCTCACAATCTGATTGAATTAAGGTGGAGCTGAAGGATGCTCATGCCTCTCAAGATGGTGATTTCCTCTTGTTTTCTTTCAAAAGCCCACAAAAGGATTTGTTTTCACACCTTAGCCAGAAGCCAGACTGCAGCACCCCGAGTCCTGCCAGGCCCTGCCAAGGCAGATGGTGCTGTTTGACCTTCTGCAGTCACTTCCATTTTCATCAGCAGCTCTGTAAATGTTTCTGGGCAAAGGGACATAATCTTCTCTTGTGACACCTGCCAGGAAAATCCTCCTGGAGACAGCCCCACATTCCGTGCCTGCTCCCTTGCCCGTGCTGGGCTCTGCCATAGGAAAGGGATGAGTCTGTCAGGTTGTGCATCCTGGTCCTTCCTGGGGACCATTCAGCCTCCTCAGCTCCTGATTTAACCTGACAAAGTCACTCCAAACATGGGGCTCCCGACCTTCCCAGCCTTTCCCTTTGGGCTTATCCTATTGTGATGTAAACTGAATAACTCCTACTTTATAAGGCAGCAGAAAGGCTTCAGCAACAGATGAAAATACATAAAAACTTGAGTAAAAAAGGTACTTCGTGGTAAGTACTATTTAATATCTACATGCAAAGACTTTCCACTGGGATGAATTTCCCTTACTTTGATAGATTCATAGAATCCTAAAATGGTTTGGGTTGGAAGGGACCTTAAAGACCATCCAGTTCCATCCTTCTGCCAAGGCAGGGACACTTTCTGCTAGACCAGGTTGCTCCAAGCCTCATCCAACCTGGCTTTGAACACTTCCAGGGATGGGGCCATACTTCTGGCCACATGAAAGTCAGGAATGGAATCTAAAAGTTGCCCAAGCTCAGAGGATGGGCTGAGATTTATCCCTGTGCTTGAGACACTGATGAATCAGTTCCCTGCTCCAGCTGAGGTCTGTGTGAAGATCCCTGCAGTGTCCCAGGTGTGTGTCCCACCTCTGCTGGCTGCTGGCTTTGGTCTGAGTTTGTCCCTAAGGAGATGGAGGAAGAGGACTTTTCTCTTTCAACCCACCCACCCCTGGGATTTCTGCCTCTGCTGCTGAACCCAAACAGCAGCCAAAGGTCACAGCCTCAGTCCTCAAACGTCCCAGAAGAGGAAGTGCTGTACATGCTGAAACTGTCTCCTCGACAAAACAGCAAGACCAGAGCTGCAGCTGGGCTTTAAACAGCCTGACCTCGAGTAACACAGGCTTGCCAGCTTGAAGAGAAAGGTAAATGTGTGATTTGGGGTGGGAAGGCAACTGTGGGAGGGAAAGGTTTGGCTTCCACAAGGGCAAATCTCTCTGGATCCTGGTGAAAATTGCTTCACTGAAAGAGTGGTCAAGCATTGAAACAGGCTGCCCAGGGAAGTGGTGGAGTTCCTGGGAGTGTTCAAAAACATGTAGATGAGGCACCTGGGGACATGGGTTAGTGCTGGCCCTGGCAGTGCTGGGTTAAGAGCTGGACTCGATGATCTTAGAGGGTTTTTCCAACCTAAACAATTCTGTGATTCCGTGGTGATGCTCCACACGGTGACAGCACAAGGAAAGGTGTGTGGGTGCCCTGCAGAACACATCTGTGCCCCACGTGGGCATTGCCAGGACCTCTGGGACAGCCAGGATGGGTGGGGGCTGAGCTTTCCGCAGTGGATGCAGCTACTGGATCAGTCCAGTTTGGGAGTAGGGAACTGGTGCCTGGATTGAGACCAGCAACCCACTGATTGTGGTGACAGCTGTGAGCTGCAGCTTGGAATGGGCACTGACACAATCCCTGATCATGGGGACATGTCCTGGCCCATTTTTGTCAGCTTTGGGCTCCTGCTGGGGCTGAGAAACCTGTGCCTGGGGGCTGCACACTTCACTCCATTCCTTCCTCGTCAGGGCATCTTGGCTTAAAGCATTTGAGTTGAAGTCTGGCTCTTGCCAACCTCCAGCACTGCCCCAGCACGTCCTGCACCATCTGCCATGTCCATATGCCCAAGGTTGTGTCCAAGGTAACTCTGCACATACCCTGGACACCACTCTGAGGAGTTAGGGACAGCCCACACAAGGTCTTTCAGCTGAAGGAATAACAGTAATTTCATTTTGTGCCCAAAAGGTGACCCAGAAATGACAGGCAGCAATCCCAGTTCAGAGTGGACATGGTTAATCTGTTCCAGGCAAGCAGAACAGACAAGAGCTCACAGCATTTAACCTGGAGACCAGGAACTGCTTCCTGGGGAGGGTGACCCTGGCAGTGTGACCATAGTCCTGCTTAATTAGATCATTTGTAGCTGGTTCAAAGAGTGTGAAGGACCTGCTTGACCTTTTGTAGTGGAAAAAGTCCACGGCCTCATTTTGCACAGTGAAATGGGAAGGTCTGAGCCCTGGAGAAAGTAGTTACAGGTAGGAAATGTGACTGGACATTCGGACAGGTGGCTGTAAGGACCTTGTTTGCAAAGACAGGCTGGAGCAGGGTAATGGACTGGACTGGCCTGGCCTGGCCTGGCTTGGTTTGGTTTGGGGATTTCTGTGTGCTGTGTTGTCATGGGAGCAGTGGGAACAGGGGCAGGGCAGGGATTTTTAGGGGTAAAAGAAGGAGCAATGACTTCAATCAGTGCAAACGGATTTAGGTCTGTTTTGGTTTTTGGGTTACCTGAGCAGTGAAGCTTCTTACAGGACAGTCCAGCAGCTTAGGGATAATGTGAGCTGGGATGGATTTGTAGGTGCTCCAGGGCCATGAACTGCCAAGATGATCCCAATATTTGACCAGGAGCTGCAGCAGAGACTTTTGGAGAAGCTTTATGCTCATCAAATCATCAACGTGGGATCCTGATTGCAAATCAACAAGCCTGGCTCCCTGGGAGTATGGAGGAGCTGGTTTGTGAGGAGTTCCTCACATCATCTCATGAAATGGCAGCCAGGTTCCTGATGGAAATTTGTCCTGCCCAGTGGAAACATCTCCCTGGCTGTGCTGCATCAGAAGTTCAACAGATGCAATGTGTTTTCTTCAAAATGTCCAGCGTTCCACAAATCTGCACATTCTGATGGGGAAGAAAAAAAAGTTTGCCTGGAAAATTCCCAAGCATCCTGGCCGGCCGTGTGTGGTGTTAAGAAACGTGACAGCATCACTTTGTCCATCCCATCCCTTGGGTGTAACCTCATCCCAGACCTGAATAACCTGTCACTCTTGGATAAAGGCTCTGGCTCTCTGCCCTGGCTCCCCTGTCCCCCACTGAGCTTCTTTCCATGGATTTCTGCCATGAGCATGGCTTTATCTTGGGCTCCTAAGGAAACATAACTTCCGTGAGCACACTTGGCACGTGCAGGGAGGAGGCCCGGCTTCATCTGTGACCTTTGGTCTTCACCTTCCCTTGAAGCATTTGACCAACTTCCACCAGATTGCATGGCAAGAGTCACAAATACAAAGGTTTTACAAGCTGGTTGTTGACTTGCACCAGAGTGGGATCACAAGGCACAAATCCACATGGAGTCATTAGGCATTGTCAGCTTTGCTGCATATTGAACTATTTTTTCTATCTCCACTTTTCTTTCTGTCCCTGCAGGGTGAGATTGAAGGGGCCAAGGAAGGCCCACATAGCTGGAAAAAGGAATTTTCAGGGTTATCTCTCTTTTGCCTCCTGTTTGGGGCCTGTAGTAGCTCTCCCCAACCCAAACTCAGGCTGGGTCCCTTTTCTCTCCCCTCTGGATGTTGCTCTGTGGATCAGAGCCCATGAAGCTGCTCTTCAGATCCTGCATTGGCCACCAAAAGCCTCTGAGATTTGGCTGCTTTATAAAAGAAGGAGAAGTTAATTTTTCATGTTAATGTAGCACTTCAGACTTGGCTGTCCAGAAGCCTCCAATGTGGAAAGAACAAACATTCCTGCTTTAAAATTCATGTGCTCCTTGAAGGATCTCAGGGAGGCTCCAGGAGCAACCTGCTCACATGTTCAGAAGTCATAAATCATCCCTTCAGCTGAAGGCTGGAAAATTCATTGGATTTTGGTGTCTATGTGACTTGATAAAAATCTGGGTTTCTTCACCAATTGAGCAACTGCAAGGGTGGGGTTTAGGAAGGGTGATGAAGATTTGGACACTCCTGATGACAAGGTGTGAGTTGGCTGTGTCCCTTGTCCTAGAAACCTCTCAGGTGGACAAAATGCATCAACACAGAAATGAGATGTTTTCTGGCATCTGATAAAACCTGTGAGCTCTGGCATCCAGACTCTGCCCTGGCTGTAAAATGGCCACAGTCACCACCAAAAGCAAGAGTCATGCGTTGTCCACACCTACACAGGATGCCTGGAATAACCTCCTGGGTAGGTTCCTTGTGTAGGAATCACGTCCCACAGGGATGCCAGAGTCATTTGAGGATGGAGTCCACTCTGCTGGCAGTCTTTGGGCTGAATGAGACAACTCTTGTCCCACCTGCATCTTGCAGGAAAGAGGCAGCCAGGGGGATCCTTGGAGAAATCCAAGTGCTGCCAAGCCACCCTGTGACCCTGCTCTTATGGAGACACATCTCCTTGCACTCCTGGTTTGGAATAGGAGTCTCCTCCCCAGGCACCCAAATATGCAGCTGTGGTGCCAAAGAGGCTTTCACAACCTCCTGTGTGCCAGTGGTGGACGTGGGGAAGGTGATGATGTCAAGGGTGGTTGCTGCAGCAACCCCAACATCAGGGTGTGTGCACCCTTTCCAAGAATGTGGCTGTGGAGTGTGGAGTCACAGCTGAAACCCTCAGACAGAACATGGGGATCAGCTCAATATTAAACCAGAAAAAGCAGGGGGAGGAGAAGTGTAGGAAAGAACAAAAGGAATTTGAGGGGGACAATGGGAATCCATGAAGGACAGTGTGATTAAAGGCCTGGTCCTGCTGCTACGTGCCACCTCTGGGAGGGGCCACCAGCTGCCCTCGGTGTCAGTGGCACTGTGACCACCTAACAGTTTCTTGTTGAGTTAGTTTGACCAGGCAGGGAGACCCCAGTGATGGAAGGAAGACCACAGGCTGCTCTTGCACCCCTGATCTAAGTCGAAAGCAGAATAAAGACTTCTATCTCATTAGAAGAGCCCTAATTTAAAAAAAAAACAAAAAAACAACAAACAGGTGAAGGACCCTGGCTTGTCTCTCTCTGGGGGTTCATGGAGAGGATCCCATTAGAAGGCAGAGAAAGACCATGGGGCAGCAGAGGTTGGTGCTCTCTTCTCCTGGCAGGTTTGAATTTCTAGGTGCAAAGACTGGTGGGCACGGGGCACTCAGCACATGGTGATGGAAAGCATGATTATGGATGGGTGGCATTATGGATTATTTGGGCTGCCCCATCCCTGGAAGTGTCCAAGGCCAGGCTGGATGGGGCTTGGAGCCACCTGGGATAGTGGAAGGTGTCCCTGCCCATGGCAGGGGGCTGGATGGACTTTAAGGTCCCTTCCAACCCAACCATTCTGTGTTTCTAAGGATATTTATTATTTTATTATCTCCTTCATGGGTTACGGTCTGGATAAAGGTCTGGGGATCCCAAGGGATGAACCTTTATCCTTCAGGACCCCTCTCCTGTGGGAAAAGCACCCTGGTTGCCCTTAATGTGGAAAGGTGTCAAAATTCTCTTTTGCACCTGAGGAAGAACCAGGCACAGCACTTACAAAGCTGCATAATTCAGGAAGATCTCCAGGCTCTCCCCTGGATTGCAGCCCAGAGCTGCTTTGTCTTGATTCAGTAACTCTGATGTGTGGGATGGATTTGACAAAAAATAAGGACATGTCTCAGATTCCCTGAGTGCAACAAGGAGAGGGGTCAGAACATTCCTGCTTCCCAACCTCACAGCTCAGTTCTGAGGAACAAGGATGTGTGCTGGAATGAGAGAGGTGTGCCAAAGGACAGGACACCAGGCTCACCTTGATTTCCAACCCCTCCATTCCCTTACAATCCCAGAGAATCTCCAAAAGAATTCTCTGCCTTCCAAACACACACAAGGCCTCTCTCCGAGTCTCTCCTGACTGAAAGCCATTAGCCAGATCAGCTGAATATTCTTCTTTTAATTTAATTTTAATAGCCAAAACACACTTATGCAGGCAACAGATGAGATGTTTCTTGGCTAGCAGGGATGATTAGATCTCTATAACTATATGCTACCAAGTGTTCTTGCTACAATAAATAAAGGTCAAAGGCAAGACACTTCCTGCTACTTTTGCTGACACGTGGCTGCCATTTAGTGATTCATAATCTCTACACACGGCTTGGCACACGCAGGGGATTTTTTTTTTTTATGGGAGCTGTTTTCCACTTGTGCAAACACAACAAAGGATTTAAAGGGACCTGCTTTGAGCCACCTCCACCAGCAGCAGGATTCAGCGAAAGGTAACAAAGATGAGCAGCACCGTGGGCTGTAGGTTGAGCTGTGCACAAGTGGGAGCTGATTCTCTGCTGGCTTTTAGGGGGTCTTTGAGCTGAAAAAAGTTTAAAGCTATGCCTGGTTTTGATTTTTTTTTATTTTCTTCTGTTTATCCCAGTGCCTCGTGGAACTGCATAAACACCGGTGCGTCTGAGTGGCGAAAAACAAATGCTGGGAGATAAGAAAATCTGATGGTGTTTGGGTAGGATTGTGGTGGGCTCTGTTTTTCTGGTCCCCAAGTTGGGATTTAGTTGTGAGATGGACTCTGATGAGATTAATTCCATTATCTGGACAGGAAAAGGGAAAAACAGTACAGGAATTAAGTGCTTTTCCATTTTGTGTCAGCTCTGTGGTTTGTACAAGGTGTTGGTAGCAGGTGCACAGGGGAAATCACAAAAATACGAAAAAAGCCCTTCATATTTAGGAAGAAAATTTGTCATAAGGTGCTTGTTTCATCCATCAGGCATTCGTAGTTTTGAAGAGTTAAATTGCGTAAGATTGCGGTTATTTTATTTGAGACAACTGTTTTTTCTGTTTCTGTGGAAAATATCTGCAAGATTCAGACAAACCTGAAACATCAGGACGTGGAGAGCCGCCGGGTATTTGGGTGTTTGTCCTGAAGGCAGTGAACTTTTTTGATGCACTCTCATAACTTCCCAGACTGCTCTAAAAATCTGCCTCGTCTCCGATTTTGATTTGTTTCTATGATCTCGTAAGAAGTTTCCAGCTGGAGGTGGACTGGGGGATGTGCATCTGTGAGCAAGTAGTTCCACGGAGGATTGTCTGTTACCTTTGCTGGTCGGTCCACTTCATTTCCTTTTGGTGATTTAATTTTTCTATTGTGTAGAAACTTTTCATGAAAAGCTCAGGGAAATGGTTTGAATTCTGATGTTTGAGTGAATTTCACCATGCAGTCATGGAATGGTAGAATCATAGAACAGTTTGGGTTGGAAAGGACCTTAAAGATCATCTTGTTCCAATCCCCTGCCATGGGCAGGGACACCTCCCACTATCCCAGGCTGCTCCAAGCCCTGTCCCAGCCTGGCCTTGGATATTCCAGGGATCCAGGGGCAGCCACAGCTTCTGTGGGCACCCTGTGCCAGGGCCTCCCCACCCTCTCAGGGAACAATTTCTTCCCAATATCCCATCTAAATCTTCCTTCTTTCAGTCACTTTGGGCTTTGCATTCCAGCCCCAGCTCAGGACTACTCCAGTTGTGCAGCAAGAGCCAGTCCTGGCATGGGGAGCCAAGAGTTGAGGGGCACAGGAGAGAAAAATCTGCCTGGGGAAGGGGAATGTGAGAGGGAGCCTTGCAGACCGTGGTCCTACTGACTGAATCATGCTGCTGATGTCATTTATTAGGGCTGTTTCCTGCTGAGGAACACACTCAGCACCACACAGGTCTCCAGCCACTGCTGGCACGCTCCAGAGCACTGAATCACCCGTGCTGTTTGCTGAGCTGAGTCACTTGCGTGGACAGAGACCTCACAGAAAATATTCCCTGGTGAACAAACTCCCTCAGCANTGGGGAAAAAACCCCCCCAACAACCCAAAAAAAAAAAAAAAAAAAAAAAAAAAAATCCAGGTTCCTTTTTGGTGTCCTTTGCTTGATGAAAGGAGAATTTTCCTCAGTGGAATATCTCTGCTCTGAGGTGGTGTCTGGGTGCAGAGTGACCTGTGTTTCCAGCTGGCAGAACAAAGGCAGGGATGGTGTTTGAAGGCTGTTTGTTCAGTGTCCCAGTAACAGGACTTCGGGCACCTGGAAACTTTGGCAAGCAAAACTTGTATTTCATGATCTTTTTTTTTTTTTTCTTTTCTTCTGAATCCTAAAGAAACAGAGGGGAAAAAAAGGTTTAGGGGTTTGTTTTTTTTTTTGTTTGAACCAAAAAGGAAATTGTGCAAGGAGGGGGGAAAAGTTGTTCCAAGGCCAAATTATCACCTGCTCACTTTAATATTGGCCCGGATAAGTAAAAGAAGAACTGAAGGAGCACACAAAGGAAGTCTGGAAAAATCCTGTGTTCAAGGGACAGGGTAGTGAGGGAACAGCCAGCCAGTGTCATGGATCTACAGGAACTAGTGGCCAGCAAATGAAATCAGTGGGATACCTCCATGAAGGGGGGTGCTCATGCAGTGGCTAGCTGAGCTGGAAATATCTTTCTGAAGGATATTGTGGATGCAAGAAGGTTCAGGAGGTAAATAGGCAAGTGAGAGATGATGGAATTTATTGAGAGAGAGGTCCTTTGGGGTTTACTAAGCAGATAAATCCCATCAGGCTCAGGACATCCCTTGAGCTGAATATAAAGAAAGCAAGGAGAGCTTTGGGGAGATGTGTTCTGAGTGTTTGACCCAACCTCGAGCAATTACTCGTGGCCACTGGTTTTATTTTTTTTTTCCATTGCTCTAACCTGAAGCAGCAGGAGAAAAAATGAGTTTGGCCACTAAAGCCATGGCACTTTGCACCAGATGATCAGAGTTGGGAACAGCATCCCTGGGCACACAGGGCAGGAAAGTGTCCTTTCTGTAGGCAATTTCAGCTTTGAAGTGCCCCAAATGCTACCAGAGAGCACCTAATGAGGATGCTCAGCTTTGTCTTACATTTTCTTTTCCAAGTCCCTTCCTACCATCGCCTGCACCAGCCAAAGCAGCTTCCCAAGCTGGATGGAGCCTGAGCACTGTGGCTCTTTTTATTCTCTTAATGTGTCCCAGCAACACTGGGCAGCCAGCCTGGCATTTTGACTGAGATTTTAAAGGCTTGCTATTACCAATTCCCTTTTTCCATTTCTCTCCCAGCAACCCTGGGTAATTTTTCCTTTTTTTTTTTTTTTTGGTTAAACTCTTGTTTTGCCCTTCCTTTGGGAACTGGGATAAAGGACATAGTTCCTCAAAAATTATTTGGGTGCCAGACCCCTGCTAGCACCCATCACCAGCTGCAGTGTGCTGCTACCTCTCTCCTTCCCCACCTCCGAGCCAGGCAAACACATTCTGTTCTTTTGGGATTACATCCTGGAGATCTGAATGTCACAGCAGGCTGTGCAGTTTAACACAGGAAACATTTGTGCCTGCTATTTAAGAGAAATAAGTTGCTCGTGTTTCCCTGGGAACCAGCCTGTCAATCGAGCTCGCTCGACTCCCCTGTTATTAAAATGAAATGTGAAAGAGTAAATGGATTTACTGCAAGTTGCGGAAGGGCAGAAATGCTATCTGGGTGTGTTTTGCATCCAAAATACGCGTCCTTATGTAAAGAACGAGTGTTTTTTCAGCTTTTTCAGATGGATTGCTGTTCTTTTGGATTACTTCTGCTGGCAGTGCTGTGTCCTCACACACAGCACTTGGAGCTGACTGTAAAAGAACCCCCTGCAGCTCAGCAGTTGTCGTATTACGTCTGAGTGCAGGTCACACACAACACTGGCTCCCCAGGCCCCTTGGCACCGCTTGCCTGTGGCTGTACCGAGCCCGTGTTCTTTGTCACACCTCTCAGGCCGTTCCTTCAGAGCTTTCCCAAACACCCCAGGAGAGTTTCTGCGCCTCGTTTTGTGCGGGTTTATGGGAGGGTTTATCTTTAAGACCTGCCACTCGCAGAGGCAGAGGGTTATCCGTGGGGCAAGGCTATTTTTAGGGAGCGCAGTGCCAGGGTGGCTCACAGCCCTTGGCAGCGAACACGTGCGGAGCACAAAGGCAGCCTCTGTGTGCTCAGGGCTGCACAGCTCGGCACCCTCAGGAGCTGGGAGCAGGAAAAGGGAGCTGCTCTGGGCAGGGAAAAGGGCTCAGAGCTGCGAGGAGGCTGCTGTGGGCACCGCAGTGCCAAGGCACAGGAGGGGACCCAGGGGCTGCAGGGACTGGGATGGAAATGGAGGAGGTTCTCAGGATCATTCAGGTATCAGCCCTTGGCTTTTGAAGGGAAATATCCAAACCAGTAACATAATGCCTGGAAGAGAGAGAGATATGTTATCTGAAACACCTGGCCACTGCTGGAGATCCAAAACGAGACTACTTTGCATTTTTCCACCGTGCCTTCCTCTACCTGCTGTGAGCTAAAGGCAGGAGCTGCGCTGCTGTCAGCAGCAAAGCATCCTCCCAGATTTCCACATTTCAACCCTGTTCCTTTGCACCTGCCAAATTTTCATTTCCTGGATTTTCTCTGTGTTCAGAATAGTTTAAGAGATTGTGGTTCTGGGCAACCTCTGCTGAAGTGGCGACAAAGGGGTGTAAATGTTCATAGCTGCTTTCACAAAAAGGCATGTTGGATGAGATAAGACTGGATCTCCCGGGAATAACTTGTGAAGGATGTGCTAGAGATGCACAAAACAGTGATAAATTGCTGAGAATCCAGCTGTTCACTGTGTCACACAGTATAAGGACATGAGAGCACTGAGGGCTGGAGCATCTCTCCTACGAGGAGAGGCTGAGAGAGCTGGGTGTGCTCAGCCTGGAGAAGGCTCCAGGGAGAGCTCAGAGCCCCTTCCAGTGCCTGAAGGGGCTCCAGGAGATCTAGAGTGGGACTGGGGACAAGGGCCTGGAGTGACAGGACACAGGGAATGGCTTCACAGTGTCAGAGGGCAGGGGATGGGATATTGGGAACAAATTCTTCCCTGTGAGGGTGGTGAGGCCCTGGTACAGGGTGCCCAGAGAAGCTGTGGCTGCCCCTGGATCCCTGGCAGTGCCCAAGGCCAGGTTGGACAGGGCTTGGAGCAACCTGGGATAGTGGAAGGTGTCCCTGCCCATGGCAGGGGATTAGAACAGGATGATCTTTGAGGTCCCAAACCACTAATCCAAACCACTCCATGAATCTGTGATTCTGTGATGAATGGAAACAGCACCATGTAGATCAAAGGCTGTGCCACTGATGCTATTCCTTGATAAACTGTCAATATTTACCTGAGGAGAGCAGAACAGCTCATGGAAACAAAATCTAAAGAAGGTTATTAAACACAGAGAAACCATGTCCACCCTACGAAGTCCCTGAGCAGAAAATAACTGGGACTGAGAGGGGTGAGTCCTGTTCTCCCACCTGTGGAGACTCAGGTTGTTCCCTGGCCAGCACACAGGTGTGTGCAGGAGATAGTGCCACCTTTTAACCTGCTTTCTTCCTGTGCTTCAGGGAAAGAATTTCCAATTTTCCTCATCCAAATGAAGCCAAAAGGGCACTTTAGGTACAAGAACTGACAGGAACGGAATCATGAAGGATTTTTGAATTTAGCAGAGGGACATTTGTGGTAAGAATAAGTATTTGGGACTCTAAGCTTGACAGGTATAAGCCAGACACAGCAGCACATTTCAAGCTTTCAGGGTGTGTGCTTGCTACCCCAATTTATTAAGGATTGCAAAGGATCATTCACACATGGATTTCTTTTCCCCAATGTTGAGACTGGATACTTCTCTCAGCAGCTATATCCTTCCAGAAATCCTTGTCGGAAAGTGTTAAAGCCTGTAGCTCTCAGGACATCAGCAGAAATTACTGCTTGAGCAGTCTCATTCCAGAAATCACCTTCCTAGAGGGAAATAAGGATGAACAAACCTGTGAGGGGAATTTCTCCTCCTCACCTGGACTATTTTTATTTCTAACCACAAAGGTGAGCTGCGTGGTTGTTCTGTGTCCAGATTGTTCATCATCACAGGGAAATATTTATGAGAGAGCTCCCTGTCACTTGAACAGCCTGTCAAATGATGACTGAATAGCAAAGGTCATTGTTACTCATTCCCATGAACTGCTGCAGCTACACTGGGATGACTGGAAGGTCACAAGGGCTTTTTTAGCAAAGGGCAGACTCTCTGAAGTGACTTTTGAAACTGCCTGTAGCCTGATTTTACTTTCAAAGGGAGGCTGCTGGGCTTTCAGGTTCCCTTTGTAGTCTTGGTAAAACCTCTTATTGACTTATTGTCAGGGGATTGTGAGGAAAAGGGGAAAAACACCCACAAGAGGCGATGCTGTTTGATCTCTGTCCTTCCTCACCGTGCTTGTGATCCACAGCCTCACTTCAGATAAAATTTCTGGTGGGGTTTTGTATTTATGTTAGAATGCTTCTGTCTCCTGCACCGGACGTGGGTTTGGTTTTTCTCCTGGGAATGTATGTTTTTGTTTGAGTGCTCAAGTGTTCCTCAAGTGGGTGAATGAATCATGGAAATTCTGTACTGCAGACGGATGGAAAGATAATAAAGCATTCTATGTGGGCCCTCATGGTAAGTTTGCTTTGCCTACGTTGCAGGTAGAAGGGATTAGTCTTTCACTGGTAAACAAACAGTGTAGAGGATGGAAAAGTCAGCTGGGCTATTTGGAGTTGCTGTAGTTATTTAACACGGGTATTTTTTTTCAGACTGTACGTGGTGTCCCGCTTGAGGAAACACAGGTGGCTTTGTCACTGTGTGTCACCCTGCCCCGAGCAGGAGCCAAAATCAGCACCCAGATACCCCTCAGGTAACAATTCCTGGGTCAGAAAACCAGAATCCCCTCTTCTGGGCTGCATATTTTCTGTCTGAGTTATATTTTAACTTCATGAGGGTCCTGCCCGATGTCAGTGTGAGAGTGGATCCTCCAAAACCTTGAGCCAAACTCACCCTCTTAATGCCAAAGCCAAATCTTGGCAAGAGTGGGCAACCTCTGAAGCACAGCACCCCCTGTGCATCATAGCAGGGGTCTTTGTATTGAGATTCCTGACTTCCAGTAGAGAACAGCACTTTTCCCAATATTTTTAAATCTGAGGATGAAAAATGCTGCGTGACAACAGCAAAAGGCAAAACCTTGTTATGCCAAACATCAGGAATGTGGTGTTTTGGAGCACAGAGGGGTACTCTGTGCTGCCTGTTTTCATTTGCCACTCCTGCTCTCTTTTTCAGGCAGCTGGATCTTTATCTGCCTAAAAAAAGCTTCATGCCAGGCTTAATGCTCATCTCACCTGACAGTTGTAGGAATGGGGCATTATGTTGGTCAATAGGAATCTAGAGAACAAACACTTAATGGCTTGAAGTCATTATTTTGCTTGGCAGAAAATAATAAAAAAAAAAAGCAGCATCAATCCATCCAATAGATCTCCTTGGTCAGACTTCAAACATGCCCAAACCCAGAAATGCAGCTTCATATAGTGCTCCACCCTCTGTGTGCCCACCATGAGCTCTCCTGATTGTTTTCTGGAATTCCTTCCCCCCATCTGAAGGAGTGTGCTGAAGGACATGAGACTTGAGCTGTTTCTGTCCATTCTGTGGTGCAAAAAACCCTTCCAGAAAGAGACCTTCCAGACAACAATACACTTTTCTTTCTCCATGTCTATTATGCCTCTGGATTGCAGCTCTGGGCAATCTTTTCAGGTGTGTTGCACAAGGAGGTTTTTCTCCTCCCTAGTTTTTGTGTTAGGCTCTCCAGACTCTTACCATTTGCTTTACATTTCAGTCATAAACCTGTCCTTCACGAGTGCTACCCAGGAAAGATGCTTTATTCCCTGTGAGATCTGCTCATAGAAAACAAATGTCAAAGGCACAGAAAGTGCTGATTTTAGGATTTCATCAAATTTCCTTGAGACTACTGTCTGCACAAGGCATCAGCCTCAGTCATATCTGTCAATTCCTCTTCCTTAATGCATTGAACACTGTATTAAAGACAGGCATTTTAGCTTTATTTTCCCACAGGTAATTGCATTTCTGTGTACCCTCAAAATGCCTCACAAGCACTCCTAGGGTTTAGGACTGGCTCTGTTGCCAAATTTAAACTGGAGAAAGAGGGTAGAGCCCAGGGGACTCCTAATACCCAGAGCTTTCTAGATTTAGTTTAAATCATTCACATTGCAGCCAGGCGAGCTCAGAGCTGGTGCAGCCCTGCAGCACGGTTGTTTATTTGCTGTGCAGGAAATAGAAGTGCCATTCAGTAGGAATTGGCTCACCAGCTTTCCCAGCTGCTGGATGACAAGCATCCCTCATGGGTCAGCTACTCTGCGGGAACAGGGGGCACCAGTCTGTCCTCCGTGGCTCCTCTTTGGCTCTGAACTAACAAGGCCTGGCTTAGAGGCAGCCCTGAGGGGCAGGTGTTGCTCTGTGAGATGCTGAGGGCTCTGGGCAGGAAATCCTGGCTTCCCCTCCATCCTCTGCAGATAGGTATCTCCAAGCTGGGCCATCAAACTGTCCCTATTTCCTTATCACCTCAGACTCCATCCGGTCTGGTGGGAAAGGCTGCTCTTTCCAGCCAACATAACCAACCTGGTTGCCAATTCCTCTCTTTCCAGATATAGCTGGTTAGAACAGGGATATGGCTCGTTTCCCTGAAGCCCTTTAATTTGCAAAGCTCTGCTTCCACCTGTAGGCTCGGTGGAGACCCAGCTCTGAGGCTCTGAGGCACGGGTGGGAGGGCAGAGCCCAGCACCAGGCACAGGCTGGCTCCTGTGGGGTGCTGGATGGGGACAGACATCCTGATGGTGCCAGGCTCACAAACCACATCCCAAACAGCGTGTGGGCACAGAATAATGGAATATCCTGAGTTGGAAGGGACCCACAAGGACCAACCAGTCCAATTTCTGGCCCCTCTGGCACATGATACCCCAACAATCCCACTCTGTGACTGAGAGCATTGTCCAAACCCTCCTGGAGCTCTGGCAGCCTTGGGACCATGCCCATTCCCTGTGGAGTTCCCTGTCCAGTGCTCCTGGGGGAAGAACCTTTTCCTAACATCCAGCTAAACCCAACCTGATAGAGCTTCATGTCATTTTCTTGGGTTCTGTCAGTGGTGACCAGAGAGCAGAGATCAGAGCAGCCTCTCTGCTTCCCTTCCCAAGGAAGCTGCAGACCAGGGTGGGGCCTCTCCTCCATCTCCACCTGACCAAATGAAGTGACCTCAGCCACCCCTTGTAAGGCTTTCCCTCTAGACCCTTCCCCAATTTCATGCTGCCCTTTGGACGCTCTCTAATAGCTTTACCTCCTTCTTATATTGTCCCTTGTCCTACACTGATTGTCAAACACTACAGTGGCTTCAGCATCTGTGTGATTCGAGGGGCTTTGCAGGTTTTGATTCCAGTGGTGATGGCAGCACTGAAGGGTAGTCAGGGGTCTGGAATAAAACAGCCTGCAAGCACTGCATATGTAAAATTAAAAAGTTTGTACAGTTGTCTGATATCTGATGGAAGCTGGGAAACCCAAATCCATGTTTTTCCTGCTGTTTTCCCCAGATGTTTTGGCTGGCTCAGCAACCTCAGCCCAGCCATGCAGGTGCAAACCTCTGGCAGGCGGCTGAGCGTGTTTTATAAAACCTTAAAATGCTTGAAGGCAGCGTGCAGATATGACTGATTTCCATCCAAGGTGCAGTCTTTTCCTCCAGACTTTCCCTCCAGGCATCCAAAAGCAATTTCAGCCAGTGTTTAATGGGAAGGCTGCGGGATGTCTGAGTGTTCCAGCTCCATGGTGGACCCGCATCCCGTGAGTTACACATTGCTCAATCCTGGCCACAGACTTTTTTGGAAAGAAGCTGTAATTTAATAAAACCTGTGTTTACAGGGCTGCTACTTGGAGAGGAGACTTTTACCCTGCAGCTGCATGAAAGGCATCAAAATCAGAAGGAACAGGGATATCTTCCCTTTGTTTTAGGGGTCTGAGTGCCATCTCTCGAACTGTGACACTGGAATTGGATATTTTGGCTTTCCCCTCCATTTGGAAGAAGTCTCTATGGCTGAATCTCTGTGCCCAGAGTCATTTAAGAGTATTTTTTATTATGTACAGAATTGCAGATTGTTTTGGGTTGGAAGGAACATTAAAGATCAATCAGTTCTAACCCCCTGCCATGGGCAGGGACACCTTCCACCACACCAAGTTGCTCAGAACTTTGTCCAACCTGGTCTTGAACATTTCCAGGGATGGGAGTGTCCAATATACATTTAATATACATATATATACATAGTAATATACATATGTATATATATAGTGTGTATTATAGTATATATAGTGTACATATATGTATTAGGTAGACATATATTTACATTGTATATATGCTATATATATATATATNGGGGTCTTCAAGCTGAAAAATTTTAAAGTTACGCCTGTTTTTGATTTTCTGTAACTTTTTTATCAGTATATCACACTGCCTCGCGCAGCTCCCTGAACACTGGTATCAGTGAGTGGCAGAAACCAGATGGTGAGAGATAAGAAAGTGTGACGGTGTTTGGGTAGGATTGTGGTGGGCTGTGTTTTGCTGGTGCACAGGCTGGGGTTTAATTGTGCGGTGAACTCCGACGAGATTAATTTCATTGTCTGGACAGGAATAGGAAAAAAAGCGTGCGGGAATTAAGTTATTTTCCACACTGGGTCTGCTCTGTGGTTTGGCGAACGCCCCGGAGCAGGGNGGGCTGCCCGGCTCCGTCCCCGCACGGAGCGCCCGGGGAGAGGGCGGGGGGCTTTGTCTGAGGGCGCAGAGCCGGGACCCGTCCCACACACCCGGCTCGCCGAGCCGCTCTAGGGGCCGTTCCCGGTGNAAATTAGGTTTTATATGCTTGTTTCACCGAATAGGCGCTGATATCTCTGCAGTTACATGTTCAACTCGCCCAAGATCACGAGCGGGTCGGAGGAAGCGGCGCGGGAGACGGAGGCGGAGAAGGGGAAAGAGGAGGAGGCGGAGGCGGGGGATGCTCGAGGCGGAGCCGGGGCGGGCCGCAGGGGAGGCGGCTGGAAAACAGGCCGGCGCTGGTTCTCGGCCCGCAGTGCCCGCAGCC
>VZTZ01002532.1:0-51688 GCA_013400955.1 Drymodes brunneopygia | reverse complement strand
ATGCGCCCGGGGGAACCAGCCCTGGCCCCCATCCCACACTTGGTCCCGGAGGAACCAGCCCTGTGCCCATCCCACAGATGGTCCCGGAGGAACCAGCCCTGTGCCCCATCCCACACCCTGAGAGGACGTTCCCCGTGCCCTCATCCCACAATCCCACCTCCCCAAACTACTCCAGGGGACGCTCCCTGTGCCCCATCCCACACTCCCCAAACCACCGCAGGAATTTACTTACCCTCATTTCTCGGCCCCTTGACACCCCAACCCAGGTGCAGAGCAGGTGTCATCCCTGCCGCTGTTTATAGGAGAAAGGATCGCTCTGTCTGCTGAGGGCAGAACACCCATGGTTGTGTTGGGATTTTTAGGGTGGTTTGGGTGGTTTTTTTCCCCTCCCGTGTGTTGATGTCAGTGTATCTCCCGCATGTGACACGAGTCCGCGCGTGCCTCCGCATTCCGCGCCTCGGCGTTCTCGGTGATGACACGAAGAGGAGAGAGGTTAAGTGGGGAAGTCACCGTGCTGGGGATGTGAATGATGAGCCTTGTTTGTGTTTCTGGTGTTTTCGTGTTTATACAAAGCTGTTACGATACCGGGAGCTTGGGGGTTCACACCGATCTGGTGTTTTCGGTCAAATCCATTGACTTCTGAGGAATTGCTCTGTTTTTGAGATCGCTGTGGTAGATGAGGGTTTAGTCCTGAAATGCACAAAGCCAATTGTCAGTTACCGAAACTGACCTCAAAACAAAGCTTTTATTTACATTCTCAGCCCCAGACACAGAGATACTCTGCTGCATCCTTGCTCTGCTCATCCCAAAAAATGCTTTCCGTGGGTTATAGACACGCTATCTCAAACCTGGTGCCGGGATCAGCTGTAATTGCCTGATAGATTAGATGTAAACATGAGCTTTACATAAAAGTGAAACCATATGTATCGGCTAACACACATCCACTCTGTGATCCTGCACAAACAAAGTCGAGCCCAGAGCCCTGTCCTTAGCTCACCCTGTTGATCCACTTTTCCCGTAGCCTGTACGACGCAGTCCTGTTCCCAGAGTTACCAGACAGGTTTAGTGGAGAACAAGAAAATCAGCCCAGGAGCATTTCTGTGTGTTGTGCAAGAATGCTGTTATGTTCTCAGTCCTTTACAGATGTTGCTTTATTGACTTAGTGATAACATTTTGCTCTCCTAGGTCCTTTTCCCTTTCCAGATTGTTAGGCCAGCACTTACTAATCTTTTATGGCGCTGCTGGGGAACAGATGTAGCGTGTTTTTTAGGGAGTAGCAAACTCTGTGGTTTCATCTGGCTTTGCCTCTTAAAAAAAACCAGCACTGCCTTTCCCTCGTGCTGCTGTTGTGGAGTGGGTAGCTGGACTAGGAAGCCTGTTTGGATGACTACTGAGCTGGCAAAAATCCAGCTTGGGTTTGACTCAGTGCCTGGATCCAAATCATTGTGTGGCTGATCAAATGTTTACCTGGACGTCTTTGGGTTTGGAGCAGCATCCCGCTGGTATTTTGGCTAAGCCGTGTGTGGATAGGGGTGTAGAGGTCTGAGGCTTTAAATCTTAAAAATGCTGGCTGATGTTGGGTGCTGTTTGTCCATCTTCATCCTTTGACTCCGTGGAGCAGCGGCTCTGGAGCTGTTCCCGTTTGTGCCATGCTTCCCTGAGATGCTGGAGTGTGCGGCTGGAGCACCACAAACACACTCCACGTGTCCTGGGATCCCGTGTCCCTTACCCTGCTGCTGCTGCTGCAGTCACTCGTGGTTGTCTCTCTCTGGTTTGAACTGGAAGAGCTTTCCCCCCTTTGTGTCTCTCCCACCAAAAAGTGCCTGAGTGCTGTCACAAGTTAACTGTGGTGTCACTGAAACTCAGTGTTTTTCTGGGATGGAGGAATCTCTGTTGACTTGGTGGCACTGGAGGGTTTGAGGTAGAGTTTGGAGAACTCTGTCAAATTGTTGTCATTCCTTACAAACAGCAGACTTGGTGGTTTCTGGGCTCCCTGCAGCATCTAAGAGGTGTGGTGGTGCTTTTACTGACCTCCACCTTAGCCAAGTAGTGTAATTTGGGTTTTTCTCCCTCCTCCATCCTCAAAAGCTGTTGGACCCCTGCCCATCTCTGCCTCAGAAGCTTGGAGGAGTATTCCTGCATCCTGCTGCCAGCCTCTGGAGTGTATCTGCCTGTCTCTCAGCCCCACTTCCATCATTTCATGTTTGCTGTTCCTGTCGTCTCACTGAAAAGTAATCCCTTCTAATCAAATCTAAGGTTCTCCAGCTAAATTCCTGCTGGCCCAAGTGAGTGTCTAAGGAAAATTGTGATGCTGACTTCTGAAGTGCGTGGATTTACTTTGTATGATTAGGTTATTCAAAAAAGAAAGAGAAATTATTTTCTCTGTTCTTTTTATAAATATTAAAACACAGCCTGCTGTGTTTCACAAATCTCACTGCTGTCTCTTTCTCTCGGTAATTGTAATTAACAGACCAGAAAATGGAAAAATGTAGAAATACTATCCTTTCCCACTGGCCACAAACATTAGTTCTCTCCAGAAGTGATTGAAGTCAAGTCTATGGAAATTAAATAACTGATTTTTTTTTTTTAGTTCTGTTGGTGAGCTAAAAAATTGTGTCAGAGTGGTAAATAATAAATAAAAGAGCTGTAAAGACTGCCTCTTGGAATTGATGTGGGTGAAGAATGGATTTGAACTCTTCTTTCTCTGGAGAGTCTAAACCTCAGGCTTTAAGATGTGGCTGAGGGATCTGTCCTGCTCTGCTTGCGTGCAAAAACTAATCCAAGCACAGAATAATGTGGGGGAGAGATGGTAAACCACCATGGGAATATGGAATAGAAGCGTAAACACAAAAAACCTCCAAATGCAACAAATCAATCAAATTCCTGAATCCTAAGACGCAAATAGTTGAACAAATGACACTTCAAAACCACCTTTTTGTGGTGTTTCCAGGCTGTGCTGTCATCTTTATTGTCTTCCTGTTGAGGGAACGTGAACATTTTCAGCCACCTTGATTTTGTGTCCCATTTTAATTGGCTCTGTTGATGTTTTGGCTTTGCAGTGTCTGGGCATTCCGTGCTCTGTGTCGAGGGCACGTGGGTGTGTGCACTGTAATAAATCTCGAGTTTACAGGAGTCACCGTGGAAATCGGTTGCAAATCCTTCCTTTTTTTTTTCTGCTTTTTAAAATCTAATATTCCAGTGGTTTATTTTCGTTTTAAGAAAAGATTCCAGAAATATCATGGGTGGGAATATGAACCACTTGGAAAGTAGCTCTTTGTGGTGACCCCAGTTACCACCATGGGCGTGGTGGCACCTGAGGAGTGCGTTGGTGTGGTGCTGGTGTTTCACGTGGTGTGTGGCTCTGCTCTGGAGAGTGGCTTTGGAAGAACTTTAGTTTGAGGTCCTGTTTTTGTGTTTGCACATCCCTTGAGGGGTGCTGGGATAGGGTTGGGCTGCAGGCTGGAGAACAGTGCAGGCTGAGAGAGCTGGGAGTGTCCACCTGGAGAAGAGAAAGCTTTGGTGATATCTTTGATCATTTTCCAGTGCTTAAAGAGGCTCCAGGAGAGCTGGAGAGGGATTTTGGATATGAGCCTGGAGTGGCAGGACAAGGAGGAATGACTCCCTCTGATAGAGGGAGCTTTTAGATTAGATATTAGGACAAAGTTCTTTACTCAGGGAGTGATGAAGCTCTGGCACAGCTGTGGCTGCCCCATCCCTGGAAGTGTCCAAGGCCAGGTTGGACAGGGCTTTGGGCAGAGCAGCCTGGGATAGTGGAAGATATCCCTGCCCATAGCAGGAGGTGGGAATGAGATGATATTTAAGGTCTCTTCCAGCCCAAAGCATTCTGTGATTCAGCCAGCAGCCCTGAGCTGTGGATAACACAGCACGCAGGGTTTATAACAATGTATTTGCTCTCTGAACCTGACAGCAACATGACAAGGAAGTTTGCTCTGGGAGATGTGCTCTATATTCCAGTGACCTTTTCCTCTGGAAATCTTTAAATGCATTGAATGTGGTGGTGTTTGGTGAATTTTAATCATGCCCTCAGTTTTAAGTGCTGTTTTGGTGTTGTTTTTCATGACGACTTGAAGTTTTTGTTTTGTGACATTGTGGGGCCAGGGCCGTGAGGTTGCAAGGATGGGGTGGAAGGGAAGTTGTAAGGATGCAGCAGGGAGTGGTTTGGCTCTGGGACAGGCCTGGTTTGCTCGGGAGGTGATGAGCTCAGCAGCAGGAATGTAATGCAGGAGGGGTCAAAAAGCCCCTCCGTGCTTTTCCTGCTGGAGTTTGATCCCTGAGCTATTCCCGGGTAGTTCTCGGCTCCCAGGCCCTGCTTTAAGTCTCAGTTAAACAAGGCACTTATTGTTGGTGCTCTCTAATTCCAAATGATGGTGGCTGGCAGCTTGCTGGGTCTGAGGGAAGCAGATTTTGCAGCCCCAGAGTAGTGATTTACACAGGGTTGTTGTTGGATATTCCCTCTCTGGGGCAGTTTAACACATCATGCTCTGAGACCGCATTTCTCTCACTTCCTGGAGTAGAAGGATGGAGGGAGCACTGGGGACAACAGTGCCAGAAATGAAGGGGGCTGTGAGTGAGAACATCTCAGCTGTGGGGAGCCCCAAGAGCTGAACTGATGTAAACCCCGACAATTTCAGCTTGTGGGGAATTTTTCATTTGGTAACTTCCATTTCTTCTATCCAACAGGTTTTTTAAGGGCTGCAAAACCTTTATAATGGCTTGAAAAGTTCATTTAATTCCACTTTTTTTTTTATCTGCGTGTGTACACTGAGTTCAAAGGCAGGAACTACCTTTTAAGAAGTAAGAAAATATTTGTTTTCCTGGCTGATGAAGTCGAAAACTAAATGGATGTAGATAACTTTTGAAGAATGGATACTTAGTTACTCATTTCTTCACCATTCATTATTCTGCATAATGGCAGATTTTCCTTAAGTGTCTCCTCTAGATTGAGCTGAGTGGCATGGAACAGTGGAGGTTGCTGGCATGCTTGCAATGATTGAAATATTGAACAGGATATGGTGATGTTTGCACGCTTTGAGAAGGGGGAAACAAAAAGCAATGTTGGTTTTGGATCATTTGTGTCGTGAAGTATCTACTCAAGCTCCCTTGTAGCTGATGTAGGCAGAAAATGCCTTGTGCTAAGCAAAGCAGGTAGTCCTGGCCTATCCCTGAACTGGAAATTGCATGGGAAAGGAGGAGTTTCTTTTACTTTATAAGAGTTGGTTCAGTTAAATTGATTTTTCAGGGCAGGTGGGGAATGGGTTTTCTCCCAAAGAGGTTGCAGAGGTGCAATATTTTAGGCACGCTCACCTGATGTTTCTGTTGGACAGGCATTTAGTCTGAAACTGAATTAAAAATCCTCCTGTCCCATGGGATGCATGTTCCAGGATATAGATGTAACCTCCTGCTTTGATCTCCAGCCTTCTTCTAACAGGATTTTCTTTTTTGGAATCAGTCACTGTTGTGATCCCAGAGGACTCTGCCAGGAAGATGTGCCTGTTAATCCTTTATTTGAACTCCTGAAGCTCACAGACCCTTTGGGGAAGCCTGGCACGAGGGCTGTTTTGCAAGAGCCTGGCTTGAGGAGTGGAACTGCCCTGAGATGTTTTCTCAGAGCTGTCCTGTCTCCGACTGCTCGTTTCCTCTCTTGCATAACTCCTTTCCAGCCGTCAGAGCACAGGCTGGTGGGTGACTTGCACAGATTTAAGATGCTACTTCTAGGAAAAGGGGTCATCCTATTCCTGTGCATGTTCTGTTGTGACTGTGGGTGCGAGATCTTGCTCAGGGAGCCCACACACCTGCCAGAAGATTATTATTTTTATGGGGTTATTTTTCAGTTGGATCCAATCCCTGGCCTGTCCCGTGACTGCCGCTGTCAGCACTACACGTACAGTCAGGGCTGTCCTTTAAGGACAGTGCAAACTGGGATCTAAGTTTTCTTGGATTGCATAACTGTGCCCTCAGATGTGCCAGGGTGTACTGACAAACACTCACACGCGTGGGTATTGCTGGGTTGTGCTCCCAGACACTCACACGTGTGAGTATTTCTCTCTGGGACCACTTCTGTCATCTTCCTCCCCATGTTTTTACACAGACACACATGGCAGAGCTTGGAGGTTGACTCTGGATTTTCAAGAACGAGCCAAGAGGATTGTGGAGGGGCACATGAGGAAGCAAAAATTCCTAAAACCCCTTTGATAGGTTAGCTTTAACCCTGAGATAAAGGCTGGTACTTCAGAGTTTGCAGTTTACGCTCTGCTGCTTGGATGCTCTGATCCCACGGGATGCTTCGTGCTGTTCATTAATGCTTGCAGGAGCATAAAGTCCTCACAGCAGACTAAATTAAATGTCCTTTTCTAGTCGTGGGGAGCTCACACCATTGCTCCAGTGTCACAGTGGCATCTGGTGTCTCTGTTTGGGCTTTGAGAGAACTTGGCAAAGGGCTGAGTGTGACCAGGGCTTTGGAGTGAAGCACCAGGTCATTACCCTTCTTGTCCCCTGATTCCCTTGGGGTGGGATCCAAGGCTGTGTGGTGGGCAGGGATCCAATCCTGAAGATCTTACACATGAAAATATTCCAGGGAGGAACAGAAGAAAGGGCTGAAGAGCAGAAAAGAGAGACTGCAGGGCGAGATGGGAAGGGGACAAATGGGAGGGAGGGTGGGGATGGGCTCCTGTTAGTAACTGTCCCTGTGCTGTGGGATGTGAGAGGGGCTCTGTTGTTGGGAAGGCTGTGCTGGGAAATCCTGTTCCTGTGCCTGTCCTGTGAGTCCAACTCTTTGTGTCATCCTTGTGTTGCTCCTCCAGGGATGAAGGGAGAAGGCACCATGTGGGAACAGGCAGCTGCTGCACACGGGATCTCACAGTGTTTCTCCAATGTATGATGGAAATACTAGGGAGGCTTGCGTGCTCTGGGGCTGCTGCTGACGTGTTCTGTTGTCAAATTCCTGTTACAAGCAAAGAGCAGCAGGGCTGGAAGGGACTTTAAGTTGTCTAATCTGACCTCCTGCCCCAAGGCTGGGTCAGATCTGTCTAAACTTTCCCAGCAGATGTTTGTCCAAAGCAGTTGTTAAAAGCCTCCAGTGATGGACTTTCCTCATCCTCCCTGGGTGATCCTTGAAAGTCCTTCATTGTTCTTGCCATTACCAAGATTTTCCTAGTTTCTGACTTTGATTTCTTTGCAGCAGTTGAGAGTTGCTGCCCTCCTGCCCTTTTGTTACTGTACAGAGCAAGCTGTTCAGTCCTCTGGAGCTGCCTTTGGGAATCTCTGGGCTGTGTCTCCCTTGAGCTGCAGGGTCCAAAACTTGCCTGGAGTGCTGTGTGTGACACCTGCCTGTGCTGAGCCAGCAAATACCATTCTGTGACTCTCATGTAGACTTTTGGGGTGTGCTGGGTGCATTTTAGTTTTGGACAGAGCACCGATGAAGTGTTTTATTATGGAAGGTTTTATTATGGCTTTGTCTCTTTACCAACTATAAAAACAGAGCACGTGCTCTTCTTGCTCAAGTGCTGTCTTCTCCACAGGGATGTGTTCTGAGTCTCTGACTGTTCCAGAGTATTTCCTGCCTGTTGTAAGGTGAAGAAAGTCCTTGCCAGCTGCCCTGACCAAGGCTTCCCCATGATTAGCTCGATTACAGCTCAACCATTGTGCTTTCCTGCTCTGACCTGCCAGCTGCAGCTCAGGAGTGACCTTCCCTCCTCTCTCCCTGCCGTGATCACACTCTGTGCATCTGATTTTGTACCTACTGTCCCTTTGTTCCCCTGAAGGATTCAGCTATTCATGCATTTCTAAGGCTAAAAGTGGATTGAAGATTATTCTGAGAGGTAGCATTCAAATATAAAACCTGATGAAAAACAGATCAGCACTAGAAGCATTATTTGTAAGGTAAACTTCTTCACTTTATTTTTTTGTGGGGGGGAAAAGAAAACCAAACCAACTTGCCTGTGTGTATTGTTCGAGACATTTTCTCTGAATCTATTAACACCTCTTATACCTTTCAGTGGGAGAGAGTAGGAAGTGTGTGTGAAAGGTTTGTCTGCACACAGAGAGCCTTTGTCCTGTGACAACTGAAGAAGCTCTCACCAAAATGAAGGCTGGTCTGGACAGGTCTGAAACATCTTTTGGCATCGACTTGTGTTTATTGCTGTGGGAAGAGCAGGTAGGCAGGAGCAGTCTGGTTTTTGTTGTTTGAACTGTCAGGATGTATCTTTGAATTCCTCAGTTTTCTTGCAGAGCTTTTGTCTGATAACTTGTGTAATGTGAGTCCCCAGTTTCTCTTGTTCTCCTTCCAATTGCAGTGAAAGCTCTGGTGTTTCATTCCTTACTTTTTTCCTCTGTCACCTGCAGATACTGGGATCTTCAGTCATGTGGAAGGAATTTTATTGACAGCTTTAGAGTCTGAAGTACTTGTTAGCACTGAACAGGTGTAGAGTGATGTAGACTCCTGTGTAAAATCCCTTTTCCAGTGTTCCTTGATAAAGATTTCTTAGAACTGAAGAGAAAGTTAAGTGGCACAGGAGATTTGAAGCTCTCTTATCTGACTCCTGCTCCAGACAGGGCCAAGATCAAAGGTAGGTTTCTTCTGAACTTTGTTTGGACCTTTTTTAGTCAAGAGTGGCAGGTTGATGCTGTGCTTAGCACTCTTGTGGTGAGGAATGTTTTCCTCCTGTCTGATCAGGATTTCCCTTGCTGTCAGTCATTCCCGTTGTTTCTTGTCCTTTTGTTTCTGCCATCCAGTCTGGCTCCATCTGCTTAATTAAGCCCCAGTTAAGCAGTTGAAGACAGTAATTGGATCCCCCACTAAACACCATTTCTTCTCCAAGTTCAACAACCCAGATTCCCTCATTCCCTTCTCACATCAGGTGTTCAGTCTGTTGGCTGCTGCCTTTCCAGCTCAGAGGTCCAAGCAAATCTGAACCACCAAGTCATGGAATCACAGACTGGTTTGGGTTGGAAGAGACCTTAAAGATCATCTCATTCCCACCTCCTGCTATGGGCAGGGACACCTTCCACTATCCCAGATTGCTCCAAGCCCTGTGCAGCTTGGCCTTGGACACTGCCAGGGATCCAGGGGCAGCCGCAGCTTCTCTGGGCACCCTGTGCCAGGGCCTCAGCACCCTCACAGGGAAGAATTTCTTCCCAGTATCCCATCCATCCCTGCCCTCTGGCAGTTTAAAGCTGCATGTTTCAGCCATCCAGTCTGTATCTCCCCATTTTTCTATGTTGATAAGCCTTGGACTCTTGTTCTTTCCACCCACATTGATGACCATTATCTTGTTTTCAAATGCAGATTAAAACCAGAGGGTTCAATTCAAGGGAACCAAACTCTGAATTTTCTTACTGGATTTGAAAGGAGAGCTCTCCCCTCAGGCTGTGTCCTGCTTGCTTGCCTGGACTGGTCTGTTCTTAGGAGCATTTCTGGCTTAAATGGATCCAGCTTGATCTCACACCTGGTGTCTTTTAATTTTGTTGTTCTCCACAACTTTCTCCCAGGTCTGCTGTTCCAAAAAGCACAGCAGTGGGCAGATCAGGGCAGGACTTTGCAAGGCACAGCTGAATGCTTTCCATGGCTCATCCCTTGGGCTTTGCACCTGTGGGATGTTGTTGAACCTCACCATTTTGCTTTGACCCTCTGAGAGTCTTTTCTGGAGTCTTGCTGAGTAGAGAGTTGCTCCCTGTTTTTGTATTTCTACCTGTGGTTTCTCTTTCTTAATTATTTCCTGTTGTTGATATTGGACCAGTGCATGGAGATCATTCAGAAATTGAAGTCTGTGCACCATGGTGCTTGCAAATCCTCTCAGCTGAATCATCTCTTGGGTTTATGGCCATACATTCCAGTCTGTCATCCAGACTGGTAGTGAAAATATTGCACAGCTCCTATGCCTGGCTGGACCCGCTTTCCAGTGCCCTCCCAATTAGATAACAAACCCTTGATAATTAAGCTCCAAGAAGGATGTTGTCATGCAGCCATTTTATGGTGATTACATCTAATTCATGTTTCCTTAGGTGGATCTTGCAGGAATGCAATGTGGAACAGCATCAGATCTAATAAAGATTACATTTCTGAGTCTCCTTATCAATCCTGTCCATTTTTTCCTGGTGATGCACAGATCCTCTATTGCTCCACAGATTTCTGGTGCTAGAAGGGACCACAGAGGTGATGAGAGCTGCCACTGCCCACACTGAAAGTTCAGCTGAGCAAGTCACACCAGACCGATCAGGAGTTTCGTAACGGGACAGTTGTGACCTGGCAGCTCCAGGAGATCAAGAGGAAACAAACGTGATGTTTTTATGGATCCCAAACAAAATTAAACAATTACCTGAATCCAGTCTTCAGAGCAGCCTTTGAACGAACCCCAACCCTTTTTCTGCAAGGGCTGGGAACATAAAGAACGTGTCTAATCTGTACTGATATCAGGCAGCAGTTATCAGTGCCTACGTGCTGTTACTCAGATCTCGTTAGCTGCCTAATTGGATAACAGGCAGGACACTTCACAACTGCATAAGTATATCAAGCTTAATCTGCTCTGGAGCAGGGAGGGGGAAGATGGGCTCGGTGACAAATGAGCACGAGAAGATGCACAGTGGTGTAAATGTGGGGCTGTGTCCCCGTCACTTCAGCCCCAGTGACTTTCTGAGGCAGAACCTCTGTGTGCCTGCAGCATTTCCATCAATACTGGAGTCCCAGAGCAGAGAGTTACAGCACTTTCAGACTTTGCCCGTGTTGGCCAGGCAACTTCATCTTCAAAAGCACAGTTTTTCTAGTAGTTAAATCCCTTTCTAATTTCTTTTTAATAAAACATGGGGTATAACTTCATCCATGTTTTTAAATTCAGCATGACAGAACAGAGAGAAGCATCCTGTGTGTTTGTGTGACACCTGGACTTTGCAGCACGTTGCTGGTCCTAAAGCTTGTCTCCAGTACAGGCAGATGCACAGTGGGCAGGATCAGAAAGCTTCCACAGTTCTGTACATGGAGAGGAGAAGCTATTTGATTATTAAATAATCTTCCCTTTCTTTCCTGAGAAGATGCAGTTACCCAGTTTTAAACTTTTGGAGTGGGTTGCCTCTTTCCAAAGGTGCAGTGAAACCCAAGTCAGATTCTTGTAGAAGATGTGACTATGAGCTCATTTCATGGGTTGTCACCACCTGTTCTGTTCTCAGGAGAAGGTATCTGCAAGGGACATTGCTGGGTGCAAAAGATGCATTTGCCAAGGACTTCTTTAGCTCAAGGTAATGGGAGAGTGACTGTGTGAGCTGTGTCCTCTCCATGGATTTTCTGGATTCCCTTGGGACTGATGGAGGATTTTCACAGAAACCTCAACTTGAGCCCAACTTTTGGCCCCGTGCCTTGTGTGAGGTGCCTACAGCTTTTCATTTATTTCTCTCTTAACCTCATATGAATCTTCACCTTGTGCTGTCCAGCATCTGCCTGGAGCTGGCAGGAAGGACAGGAGCCAAGCTCTGCAAGTGTTTTAAGCAAATGTAAACTCCATTAAGTGTGTTTATCACTGAGCAGCTCATTCCCAGCTGTGCAAAGCACCTCGTGGTTGGTTTGTGTGGGAGGTACAGAGGATTCTCTGCTGCTTTCTCCTGACATTTGTGTTTGTGACCAGCAAGGGTTAAGAGCAAGGCAGTTGTCTGGGTGAGAGAATGATTCCATTGTACTGTGAATTTAAAGCATACTGACTTTCCTATGGAAAATGTTATTTAGAAACAGTAGAATTGCCTTTATTTTGGATGAAGGGAAGCCATGGTGGGGTGTTCGGTCCCAAACTCCCAAATGGAGGAATTAAAGAATAGTGAATGAATGCAGAAAAAAATTTATATTTATCCACCCCTGATTCTAGTGCCTGCACTAAAAGCATGATCAGCAGGGAAAACCAGTATTTTTTCCAAAGGGTAGCTCACATTTCAGCAGCCAAATTCCTGGGACAGGCTCTGGGACAGGCTCTCTGGAGAGAGCCTGTGTCCTTGTTTTCCTTACGTAGCCCCTCTGGGGCACTGGTGGGGGGCAGCTGCAGGTAACTCTTCCCTTCTGTTGCTTGTGCCTGGGTCACGCTGCAATTGGAGGCATCCAGAAGAAATGAAGGAGAGTGGGCTGCTACAGTTGTCTCCCCAAGGTGCTGGATGTGTTGATAGCATGTTTTCTGTAGCAATATACACCAATATTGCCTCTATCTCCCATCCAAATCTGCTGGATATTGACATGGACTCAATCCGTCATCAACTTCGAGTCAGGCTCCACTTCAACCTGTACTTATTAAAGGGTGAAGAATGCTCTGTCATATGCAGTTGATAAGGGAATTTAGAAATAAAAGTGCATGTTAAACTGTCAGTAGCATTTTTTCCTCTCTTTATCTGGAAAAAAAAATAATGGCATGGGTTGTTTTCTTCCTCCTGCGTGGGCAATATCGAGACATGCCCAGCGCTCACAGGATTGTTTTCCAAACCCAAGATAACCCTTAGGGTGGTTCTGTCTGGCCCCTGCCTGCTGCAGATCAAACCCATACCCAGACAGGCGGGAATCAAAAGCAGAACACCTGCTTTTGATTGGTCTCTAATGTGTTTTTTCCAGGAAGTTTTAAAAAGGTGTTTTTTGCAGGAAAACGAGGTGGTGAGATTTGTGATGCGGCGGATTCATCTCACCCTTGTGGCTGAGCATGGATGAGCTGTCTTTGTAGAGGGAGCCACGGTAGGATTGTGTCACTCTAGGTCTTCCTTAGGGTCTTTAAGCTCTATTTTAAGTTTCCTGAGCTTAAGTCACAGAAGATCTGATGTCTGCAGTCAGGGCCTGGCCTCTGACAGGCGGTCCTTTGGAAATCTGTGCAAAGATCCTCGTGTCTCTCCAAAGCAGTGCCCTGTATTTCAGAAAGGAACATTGTGAGCGAGGAGAACAAGTTTCAGATCACATGTTCCCCATCAAGTACTGTCCTTTCGATAGGAAGACTTGTTGGAGAATGTTAATTGAGTCCCTTTTTAAATGAAGGAGGCTTTGCTTCCTTCCCAAGTTTTCAAAACAAATTTTCCAAATACAGTGCCTATGTTTCATTCAAGTGTAAATCCTTTCTCTTTAACCTGGAAGTTATCCCAGAAAAAAGCCTATCCATTCACTGCAGGACAGACCTTTGTGGTTGTAGTGGAAAAAAAAGAAGTGGATCAAATTGTCCAAACAGGAAGGGAATTAAGAAAAGCCTTTGCTCAGTGAGCGGAGCTCTCATTTCAGTTTAAATTGTGTCCTACAAATTCCACTTTACATCTCCATTGCTTTTGAAGCATCACACAATGATTGAGGTGTCTGCTAAATTTAGAAATGACAATTTTTTTCCTGCCAACACACCAGCCTAGCTGGAGGGATTTCAGCATGTAGTTATGGGATGGATGCAGGTGGTGATTTGAAATTTACTGGCTTGTTATCTCTTCTGACTTGCACACAGCTCTGTCCTGGTGGGGATTTAGCACCTTACACTGATGTTTTTTCATTTGAGGGCATTAATGGAAATGATTTTCTGGCACAGCCAGGTGCTTGTGCTGTTTTACATTCGGTGAAGCCGAGGTACTGAAAGGATCGAGCGTGGTGTGCTGAATAAAATGAGCTCCCACCTAAACACGTTGAAATTGTGCTTGATTTTGAGCAAGTTATGGGTAGGACTGTCATTCTTTTACCCCAGTCACATGGGAAGGCTGTGGAAGCAGAGATAAATCACAAGTGTCCCAGTTCACAGTTTCTACTGTTTACCATATGACAAATCTTCCTGCTCTGTGAAAAATGCCTTAGATCTAAAATCTGTCTTTTTTTTCTTTCCTCAGCCTGTGGTGTTTAATTCTCCTCTTTCAGAGCAACATTTTATCTCAGTTCTGTGAAGCTCTTTGAGGCACAGTTTCACACAGAGAATCAATACTAAAGTAAACTTCCCTTTGTTTTGATAAAATGTCTTGATTGTCGCAGAGAAGAAACACTTAGAGTTCAGGTGTGTCAGGAGAAATGAAAGGCACCTTGCAGCAGCGGTAATCCATCACTGGAGTGCATCCCACAGCACTCCAGGCTCCACTGTGCTGCAAGGAACCTGAAAGCACAAGAAGTTGACTGGAGGAGGTTTTCTGTTGGAATCTCCAGACAAAATTCTGTCCTCGGGCTTTGTTTTGAAGTTTGCAACAAGATGGGAACAAAGGCAAAGGTGTCACTTGTGTTTTCATCTCTTTCCTCACCCACCTGTCTGTTTCTTGTCTTTGATTTCGTTTGACCTTTAAAGGTCCCTTGCAGCCCAAACTATTCTGTGATTCCCTGATTCATGAGCTGTTTCTGCTCCCTGCTCCATTCTGCACTCAGGAGGAAAATCACTCAGCGGGGGGAATTGTTCCTGTTGCTTTACAGCAGGGATGTCATCCTGTGTAAGAGGTTTTCCACAGCAGTACTGATTTCTTTTGGCTCTTTCCAGGTGACCCGAATGCAGACAATGTGTGGTGAGGAGAACATCCTTGCTTTTGTGCTGAAATATTTCTTATTGTCGTACACAAACCCACAGGGAAAATTCCCATCTTCATCAAGGGAAGCTTTTGGTGAGACCAACCAGCCAATCTGCCACCCTTAACCTGGACTGAGGATCTAAGGATTTGCTTCCCACCCTGAATTCCCCTGCCCTGGGCTCTGTGCTGCCCCAGGGACGTGTTTGTGCAGACAGCAGGATGGAGAAGGCTGCGTGAATCGCAGCGTGCCCAGGCCAGCCCTGGGTACGTGTCTGCTGCCTCAGAGCTGGAACATGTGGTTTGTTTAATGCTCCAGCAAAGCACGAGCCCAGGGAAAGTCTCTTTGATACAGCTGCACCTGGAGAGGCATATTTTTCCTGGAGTCACGTCTAGTCTGTTCCAGGCTGAAGTTGATCCAGTTACTGTGGGAGTAAATCCATGCGGTGTTTGGCTTTTCTAATTCTGATTCTCTTCCCGTAGTGTTGCTGTTGGATTTAATGATTTTCCCTGTGGCTTGAATGGTAAAGATGTGGTAACTGCTCGGGGATGGCTTAAAATTCAAAGATTCAGTGTGGGGGTTGCTTTCAAAAAGAGGAGAAATAATGCTATTTCGAGAGCTGTGCTGCTATTTCAGGGCAGTTTGGTAGGTCTGGGTTGTGAGAAGTGGTGAGGAAAAATAATTGCTTTTGGGCTATCGTGTCTCAAATGGTGTGTCCTGAAATGATCCTCATGTACACATTGAGCTGGAACCAGTACTGAGCCTCTCTGCATGGGGATTTGTTCCCTGTCTCACCCTCCTGGTACAGAGGATGGGAGGAGAAGAAAAGATTCCAGTTGAAACTTTGCTCCCAAGCTTGCTGCAACGAATTTAAAACCCCAAACCACAGCAAATTCCCAAGTGTAATACGGACACCAGTGTTTATTTGACTCAGACACGATTGTGTTCTGAGTTGTGCAAACACAGGCATATTTCCTATTTAATTAAGGCTTGTTTTGTGAATTAAGATTCCCAAACAGTTGGAGGGAGAAGGAGGGTGGAAGAGATAAGATCTCAAGGTTGTGCAGACGGGATAGGGTACAGCTCTTTTTGGCAGCTGGAATGTGACTTCTGCAGGAAACTTGTTTGCAGCATTGTTGTATCAATTATGCCAGTGTTTTTAGCTTATAACCTTTTTAATTTTATTTTTTTTAATTTACTGTTTGTCTTGCCTTCCTTTTACTGCCCTGAAACATCAAGCTTTGCTTCTGCCAAGAGCGTAGGAGTGGCAGATACCTCCCAATGCTCAGTGTGATTGAGGAGCTGGAAATAGGGATCAACTAGAGCTGGAAATAGGGGAAAGTTCCCATCATGGGTCCACAAGAGCCTGGCAAGCTCAGGAAAAGGCAGGCCAGTTTGGGACTGATTGTTGCTTGTCCTGGTTACTTCAACAACTCCAAGTTGTTTCTGAGCTGTCAACCCTTTGTCCTGTCAGAGGCTGGCAGAGCCAAACTGCATTTTGATGCCCTGGTTTAGGTTCTGGGCAGCTGTTGATAGATCCCTGGTGGTCAGTAGGATTTGGAAACCAAAGGCACTGGAATTTTTGGTTCGATCACGATTTCTATCACCAGGGTTAAGATGGGAGTGTCCTGTTCACTGTGGCAGGTTGAGTACAACTGGTGTCCCTGTTGTCTGCAGCTTCTCCTGACACAGCAGGAGAGCGTTGTGGCAGTGAAGGCTGTCTCTGGGATGGGTAGATGTTGTGGGATGCCTTCTGGGTAGGTGGGACCCTCTACCTGTGTGCAACCTTCAGAAACAGGGGGATGCTGATGTGCCAGCTACAGCACGTGCTTGTTCTGTCTGCAGGGGGTTTGCAGAGCAGTGGATTTACTGCATTTGCTCCTCTGCTGACCAAGGAAGGTGCCAAAGCTGTGCTTTGTGTCACTGCTGTGGAACTCCTTTTAGCTGTGTAATACTGTAGCTGCATGAACCACAGCGTTACAGTTCCGATCTTGCTGGATGCAGGGACAGGGGAAGCTCCGTGGCCCAGGCTTCATTCTCAGCCCATTCCTCTGGGAGTCACTTGGGGATGATGATTGGCTCCAGTGGGAGTTTGTGATGGAGGAGAGAATCCTCTAGCCCTTCATTTTATCCCCACACTGTAAATCAAGGTGCTGCCCCACTTGCCAAGGTGTGTTCCTGGTGGCAGCTCCCATCCCAGCCCCTCGGGGCTGCCACGTTCTCACAGTACCCTTCAGCCAGAGGAGCACAATTATTTTCATCTCTTTTCCCTCACATGATGAGGATTTGAAAAAAAGCACATAATGGTGCATTTTATCAGCGAGTTTTAAATGGTGTGATTCATCCCCTGTGTTCTTGGCGTGACGTTCCTCAGTTTATTTTTTTGGATATCCGTGCAGTTCTGTCAGTGCCAAGCACTGTATGGAAGTGCCCCGTGGCAGACAACCTGCTCTGCCCATATGTTCCCTTTAAAAAAAAAAAACAACAACGCAGCTCATAATAGGAAGTCTTTATACTGCATGCCAAGACGCTTGGGGCTTGTTAAATATATTCTCCTTGTCAACAAGTACCCAATTTAAAAAGTAGCCTTGGTGTGAATCAGCTTTGAACAAGTTCATTTGACTCAAGGGATATTTGCAGGCATTAAAACAAGTTGGATCACAGTGGTAAAAATGTGCAGTGGTTTCCCTGATCAAAAGCACCGTCCAATGACCCTTTTTTTTTGTTTTGTTTTGTTTTGTTTTAATCTTCTTCAAACCTTCAAAAGTGCAGAGGTTTTCCCAATTGGTGATTTTGGAGGGTGGAGGAGGTTTATTGGGGTGAGTGTTTCTGAGGACCACTCTGTGTTGCTGGAAAATCAAGTGGCAGAGGAGGTGCCTGGTGCCTCCAAAGCAGCAGGAAATCTTATCCTGGAACTTGTTCCACCATCTTTGCTGATTGAGAGTTAATTATAAAATGTCAGATGTCATGGTTGAGGGTCTTTTCCAGCCTAAGTGGTTCTCTGGGTACTGTGGTTTATTCTCTGTCTCCCCCCTGTGTTTTTCCTGGATGATGGTGTTATGGAAAGAGGCAAAGGGGTTGGCTGTCTTGGATCATACTTGCAAAAAAATACTGTTTCTCAGAACAATTTTATTTTTGTTGTTGTCGAAGAGCTCAAACATTTCTGCTTCCTTTTCTGGGCCAGCAGTGTAGGACCACAGAGTGGTGCTGTGCTGGGAGCCTCTATTCTGCATCAGATCTGATGGCCTCAGCTTTAATATCCAGCAGCTTTGGGCTGCTTCTCTTTCATAAGTTTTGGAGTAGCTTACAGAGTTCATGATTTGTTTTGTGTGTACTGAAGAAGCACAGCTTCTTCCCAGCTTGGAAAGAGGAGACAATTTAGTATGGCCCCTTCTCTGTCTCTCCTGAGATGAGGGGAGGGGATATTCCTGGAAGTGAGGGGGTAGATGAAGTTATGGCTTGGTAAGATCAAGCTCTCAGAGAGGGGACCTGAGTTCGGGCAGGCAAAGGTTGATGCTGCATTTCCCTGTCTCTTTTGGAATGGGTCCAGTGGAAGAAGAGCACAGAGCCAGCCTGAAGGTCCTGTTACCTTCAAAAAACTGATTTTAAGGTGGTTTTGGGAGTGAGGCTGCAGGTTTGGTGTGTGGGAAGAATAGGAAGCGTTTTGGCACGCTGCTGTCCAAGAGTATACGAGGTGTGTCATTAATGCCTTTCCTTCCTTGATGTCTGATCCAGCCTGCACTCCCTGTGTGCCACTCACTGGGGTGGGTCAGTAATTTGTAAATGGAGCTGGTAGATGCTGATGTAAGATCAGCGTTTTCAGTGCCTCGAGCCACACTTGATGGCTTGGGCTTTTACAGGGATAAATTGTAGTGGATGGTAGCATTTATCTTCAGTTCAGACTTGTTTTTCTCTTGCAGCCACCCCTATAAATTCCAGCAGCTCTCTGGAAATCAAACCAGTTCGGGTTCTGCCTGTGGAAATACAAGGCAGGACACGAGTTGCTTGTTGGCACAGGAATGCTTTTGTTTTTGTGAGTCTGGGTTCCTTGTACCACCATGGTGAGAAAGGTGAGCGTGGTCATCCCTCCGTCACCAGGACTGGTGGGCAGAGCTGAGGCACGCAGGATAAATGGTTTGGGATGTAGTAGAGAGGGTGTTGCAGAGATGATGGAGATGTTCCACTCAAAACCTCCTTGAGACCAGGCAGGATTGCTCACTCAGGCTCACGTGTCTCCCCATGCAGCATTTGCAAGGCTCCTCACTCTGATCGGGCAGGAAGAGGTGATGAGGAGTGTTGCACAGCTGGCAACAGAAGAAACACGCAGGTTCCAGAGCAGAATTTGAATTTCCAGGCAGGACCAACCAAAAGGGCCTGCCCTTCTTTATTCTCTCATTTATATCTGTTTCTAAAGACAATCAGGGGTTGGTGAGAGGGGTCAACACCTCTGTAAGTTTACAGGATAATTACATGGTCAATCATCTTTCTCCACCCCAGGGGAAAGGAATGAAAAACAATCCACAAGTGCAAAACAATCCCGGCCAGTTAGGAAAAACAAGGACTGTTTTTATAGAAAATGCATAGGAAACTTGTACTACAAAGTTGCAACCATGGAACCCTGCAAAAGCAGGGCGACAGAGGGGAATGAAGTCTCACTGATAGGAAAAGCAGGGATTTTGCATCTGTCTCCTTTGTTTCAAGTACTGGAAAACACTGCATTCAAGGAGACTGTGCTGGTGATGGTCCTGCTTGGAGCAGGAGGTTGGAGCAGAGCCTTTCTGACCCACACTTCAGTTGCTGTGAACTGTCAGAACAGGTCTCTGCTCACGCCTGGCAGCTGCCTGCAGAAGAGGGGAGCAGAACTGGGCTGGGGCTTGTTCCCACTGCTGCATCCACCTGGCAAACCTGTTCAGACTGAAATCCTGGCTTGGATAAAGCCTGAGCTCAGTGAGGCTGATGAGGAAGTGCCACTCTGCAGGTGGTGCCAGCCCAGCAGCTGGAGGTGAGCTGCCAGCATGTGCAGGTGGAACACAAGTTAACCTTGATCCCAGTGGCGCTGTGCTGTCGGTGACACAGATTTATGAGCTTGGGAAGGGCTCTGGCATGCACAGAGAAGGCTGTGGACCATCACCCTGCTCCTGCAGCTCTGCAGGTAGCTGAGGAAACGAGGTGTGTCTACTTCCAGGGCAATAAAGCTCCCGTGGAGCCGCAGGCGCAGCTGGCCCGGGCTGGTGTTTGCACCACACCTGTACAGAGGCAGTTTGGAACAGCAGGCTGCCGTCACCCCTGAGCCTGACTGACGTAGAGAACTTGGGATCAATTAATAACACTCCTGCCTTCTCTTGAAAGGGTGTAAATGGTGATTTTGGAAAGGGTTGTGAGGCTGGCGCGCAGCCTGCTGGGTTAAAAAGGAGGGAGGAGGGAAAAAGAGACATGTCTTCCAGTTTGACGTGTTTGTAGCGTGGAGAGCTTGGAAAGAGCATCTTGAAATAACAGGCAGAGAGGATTAATGTGCTTGTGTTTGAGAAGGCTGATGAAAGGGGGAAGGAGGGAGAAGTTACAAAATGCTTGTTTTTTGTGCCAGGAGCTGTGGAGAACCACAGCTCGCGGCGTCGGGAGGCACTGACAGGCAGAGCTGGAGCCAGCCCAGAAATCCCTTCCACTTCAGTTCTGTATCTGCTCAGAGATATCGTCTGTCCTGACCTGTGCTCAGGGAACAGCCCGAGTCTGAAACCTGCAAAGGTGTTAGAGGAGATAAAATTGCTCCAACCAGAATAATCCTTCCAAGCACTTCTCCCTCAGCTTAGGGGCAAAAGGTGCATTAGAGACGATGATTGGAAATTTTGTTATTGCGGTTATTTAGGTGAGGGTTACTCACTGCAATCATGCTCAGTACAAGTAGTGCTGGGCTGTGTAATGAGTTAATGGCCTAACAACTGCAGTGTCTTTACATCTGCTGAATAAGTCACCTTTCTGTTTCTGTCGTGGAGCTTTTGCATTTGGTTGCTTTCAGATAAGCACTCTTCCTTTTGCAGCTGATGAAATAATAGAGGTTATTACATGTGTTGAAAAAAAGGCTTTTGAAATGCTGGATCAAAAAGTTTGCTGGTGTTATTACTTTTTTGGGTTTTTTTTACTGTTTTCATCATGGTAGATTCCTGAGGTGCAAAGGCCACAAAATTTTGTTTTGCAATTCAAACCTGGCCATCTCAATATAATGGGCAGGATAATTCCCAGCACCACAGCCCTGCTGGGACTGGAGTGTAAATGTTTATGACAGATTGAATCCTGAGTTGAAAGCTTCAACCAACATCATCTTTGTCTTTAGAGAAAAGTATTTCAACAGCTGATTAGTGTCATTGTTAAAATTAGATATTTTATTTTTGTTGTGATTTTTTTTTCTAGCTTCTGCTCTTGGTTTCTCAATTTCACTTTGTCTCTGCTTAGATTGAATTAAATTGGTGTCAGATTTTCTCTGTAAACACTTTCAGGCTGTGATGACAAACCTGCATTGTAAACACATGTGTGTGTGTGCAGTGCCCCTTCATGTGTTGATAGTATTTTGAATAGCTGCACTTAAAATAATGAGGAAATAGTGGTGTGTTTATTTCTTGTGCTTCCATTTAGTCTTTCAGCTGACTCTTGTTGGTTTTATCCAAGTTCCTTTCAAACCCATGCAATATCATGGCTTAGCTTTCTGATTAGGGATGATGCTTAATTCTCATCAAATAAAAACCTACAGGGAATAAATAAAGTGATTCTGGTAAATTTTTCTGCTGCTCTGTGCGGTCAGCAGGGAATTTGTTTGTGTTGATAGTGCATTTCTCACCCTCCAGCCTGGCTGTTACACTTGTTAATGTGAAAGCTGTCGATTCAACACAATTTAAGAGCACTCAGAAAGGTCAGGTGACTGTTTTGAACTGTCTGTAAGCTCCCTTTCAGCTTTCCCACCCTGAGACAGGAGTGCCAGAGGTCAGCAGGATGGATTTCTCTTCCTCTCCATCCCCTGAAAGGCTGTGGGCAGCAGATGAAAGCTCAACACCCAAAATAATGACAGGGCTGAGATGGGTCCCACTGGGATGACCATGAATTTGGTCTGTGGAATGCCAGCAGTCCCAGCTCATGGGTAAATGACAACCTGCTGTGTGATACAGACTCTGAAGGAAGGTCACCTTTTAAAGATTAACCAGTCCTGGTGGAAAACCCCAAACAAAGCCCCAAATCCCAACCAACCTTCAGCCAAGCCTTCAAGAACACGAGCCTTGTTTTCAGAGCACTGCCATGCCCAAGTCTTTGTGTCACCAGGGCTACAACAATACTACCAGAGGAGTAGCTGGATGAGCTAAGAATAGGAGATTTCCTTGAGAAATGCTTTTGTTTATTTTGGTTTTCTATTTTTAAATAGTTGAAGCCTTTAGCGACCTTTTTCTGAAGGATCCTGGAAGAATTGCCTGGTCAGAGAGTATTGTTGTAATGAGGAGGGCAGTTGTGAACTGCCTTAATTCTCTGGCTTCTTCCTTGTGACCTGCAAGGTTTTACTGGCAAAATAATGGGGAAAAAAACTATGAAGTTGTCACCCCCCTGAACTTTTCTTAGCTAAGATCAGCGGACATGAGTGGATGGGGAGCTCAGGGGATTAAAGGGTACAAATGCCAGGAATGGAAACCCATGATTCTGGTGTGGTAGAATGTTACCCATCTTAGAAGATATATTTTTGCAAAGATTTGTCTGCTGGAAAACAGCAGTTATGCTCAGGACTTTTTTTTTGTTTGGGTTTTTTTTTTTTTGGGGAGGGGTTTGTTTTAGGGATTTTTTTAAAGGTGTTTTTTGGTTTTTTGTTTTTTTTTTTAATGAAGGAAATGGACAGGACTGAGGAAATGACTGGAGGATATTTTCTCCTAAAGAGTCAGGGACAGAATGGTGATAGAGACTGAGAAAAGGGGGCAGGTGTGGAAGTAGAACTGATTAAAATATCCTGAGTGAGACACTTACAAGCACAAGAGCTAAGAGGATCAAAGCTGTATATTAAAGACAAAAGTAAGATGTGTATTTGGATATTTTGTTATTGTGGGTGACCAGTGCCTGTTTTCTGTCTCACATGAACGCTGTAAGCAAGACAAAGCAGGGGAATTTTCCTTTCAGTGAAGCTGTGATTCAGTGCTACCCTTGCTCTTAGATGGACACAGAATAAAATTACAGTGAGAGAGATTCATAGTGCAACAACCAACACACTTCTTACCCTGTGATTAAAAGAGAAAAAAACCACCACAAAATAAGAAAGAAATTACCATTTTTGTCAATCAAGAAGAAGTAAAAAGCCAAATTGTCTTTGTGTCAGAGGACCTGGTAATATCCACTGGCTCGAGCCCTGCCTGGTGGCTTGGCAAGTGCTGAAGGGAGAGCACTGCACACAATGGGCTGTGTTTTATGTCCTTGTCTCACTCCTGAGCCTGCCAGAGGGAATAACTGATACTGAAATAAAGTGTAGTGGGGGCTTCCTATATTTATATCACCTGTTCATTCCACAGTGCAGTGTGAATCCTGGTTGGAAACCTCAAGCTTTTGCTGAATTTTAATTGCCTTTCCCCACTGATCATGTGGTAAATGTTGTTGGCTAATTAAGGGTGGTTTCCAAATCAGGGTTCTGTACACACAAAATACCCTCTTATTTTCTCATCTGTCTAGACAGGTCACCTAATCCTGTATTAAAATGCTGAAACAGGAGGGAAAACATTTTCTTGGAGCCTTCATGTGAAGAATTCACAGGAGTTCGCCAAAGCCAGGATTAGGAAAGCTGTGCTTAAAGAACTGAGCTAAACCCCTTCAATTTCCACTGGAGATAGATGGCAGAAAAGATGTTCCTTTACTGTGACAATGAAAATACATTGATAAAAGAGTTCCAAGGGCTGGAGCCCCTCTGCTCCGGAGCCAGGCTGGGAGAGCTGGGGGTGCTCACCTGGAGGAGGAGAAGGCTCCAGGTAGACTTAAGAGCCCCTTTCAGGGCCTAAAGGGGACTCACAAAAATGAGGGAGAGCGACTTTTTACACAGGCTGACAGTGACAGGAGAAGGAGGGAACAGTTTTAAAATAAAGAGAGCTTTAGATTGGATGTTAGGATGAAGGTCTTACCTGTGAGGGTGCTGAGGCCCTGGCATAGGCTGCCCAGAGAAGCTGTGTCTGCCCCATCCCTGGAAGTGTTCAAGGCCAGGTTGGATGGGGCTTGGAGCAACCCGGGATAGTGGAAGGTGTCCCTGCCCATGGCAGGGGGTGGGAATGGGATGAGCTGGAAGGTCCCATCTATCAGAATTCTATGATTTACCTTCTGTTGGGCTGTGGCCGTTGGAAGCTGCTGCAGTGGCAGTTGGAGCTGAGGCCAGGCTGGCTGGGACAAGCTGCAGTGGCAGAATCAGAGTTTGCACACACTGTGCAAATCCCTCTTGCAGGTGAGTCCACAGAAGGGTGGATTGAGCTGAAGCTGTTCCAGTTGAAACTAAACGTTTTCAAAACCATTGTCAGAGCTCCAGTGGGACCACTCTCCTCTTCGTACCACTGCCTAAATCCCTGCTGTCTGGTGTCAGCTCCCTTCCAGAGAGTGGATATTGCTTGGTCAACATACATAAATTCTATAAAATCCTGGAGAAAAAGGGACTCTTCCAAATGAAACTGCTGTTTGCTTTGTGCTCCGTTAGTTCCTGTGATCACACACTGCAGTAGGCCAGCAGTGTTTTAAGCCGACCCTCCTGGTGATGGAAGAGAGGAGTAGGAATCTTTATCAGTGGCCAAATGTTGGGAGAATTGAGGAAGAGCTCAGAATGGATATCCAGCAGCTTGGCAACAGGTAGAGGCAGCACACTACGAGCTCCTTGGATATCTCTGTATTCCATGTTTGGGGAGGGAGGAGGGAAAGGCAAGGAATTGTGTGCGTGTTTTATCCAAATCACTGGGCACCGGCTGATTCCAGGGCTGATGAATCTTGGGCTGTGTTTATCCTTTGCAAGTTTGGTCTGATGTCATCTCGGGTCTGGAGGGATAGAAACCTCTGTACCCTGTTCTTTGTGCTCTTGAGATCAGGTGGGAACCACCCAGAACCAGGTAAGTACATGCTGGCTTTTGTGAATAAAGACATCCTGCTCTGATCATCCCTGATCAGGGTTTCACTTTAACCGTGGGCTCAGGCTACTGAGTCCCACCTGCTAAAATGACGTGATGGGACCTGAGAACTAAGGGAACCAGTAAAAAGGTGGCTTCTTGGTGTTTGCAAAGGAAAACAGGGTCCTGCTTGGAGGAGCAGTTGAATATATTGGTGGAGATTTGGGTAGATTTGGGCTTGTCAGGACTGGTGTGGGTTTGAACCTCTCCTCATCTAAGCCTGAGGCTGACTGTGATGTGGCAGGACAGTGTTGGCTCCAGGGGCTGCATCTTGTAAAATTTTGGACTGGCCCCTGTTGACTTTTATCATTTGAAACATTTTGCTGTCTGTCCCATTTCTGTAATGGCTGGTTTGAGATCCGATCTCTGTGCTTTGAGCTAAATCCTCCTTACCTCGTTCCCTACTTAGAGGATCTGAAATTCAGGCTTTGTGGTTGCCACAGTGGCAAAGTGGAGCTTCATTGCTGGGTTGTGGAGCTTGTCAGCACTGGGGACGTGGTTCTCTTTCTTTTTAAAGTCTTCACCACAAAATTACCACTTTTGGAGGTTGTATAAAAAGATGGGAGTTGGAAAGTCCTTTGACTTGTTGGAAATAGTCTACATGGCATGAAAGGGTGGAGATTTCTGGAGTTCAGGCTAAAAAGTTGTTTGGCATCCCAGCTTGACCTCAGTTATCCTTTCCATGTTGAAGGCTCGGTCTAATTCACCAAGTTTTTCTTCCCCACTGGACTTTCTCATTTTCGATCCTTTTAACTGCAGAGGATAAGCTGGATCTGAGCTCCCTGAGCACACCCGTCTGCTTCCTCCCACAGGTTCCTTAGAAAGAGAGCTTGGACGGCATGCAAAGTTGTGAAATATCTGCAGACAGCACGGATGATCCTCTTAGTAGTGGCCTACGGAGAAAGCGACAGCCTCGAATAGTCGTGATCGGTGCTGGGCTCGCGGGCCTGTCGGCAGCCAAGGCGCTCCTGGAAAGCGGATTCACGGATGTAACAGTCCTCGAGGCGACCGAGCGCATCGGGGGCCGCGTGCAGAGCGTCCAACTCGGTGAGAGCAGCCCCTGCCCGGGGCTTGGTGCGGCCCTGAGCTCAGGGTAACCTTGGGGATGGGGATGTGCGCGTGTGCCAAGGGGTTTGAGGTGTGGTGGTGTCAGGAGGGTGAATATAGAAATCCCTGGGCTCCTCTCAGGGTGGGTTGGTGGTTCTGTGCTGTCTCAGTTCTGATGCGGGGCTGTTCCAAACCTGTGTTTTCCATGAATTAAAAGATTTGGGTGATTGTTTTCGCCCGCACAGGAAAAGCTGTGTGTAACAGATCTGTGATTCAGTAACTGCATTGAGACAGTTTCCACCCAGGTTTTCCAGTTTGATTCTTTCCCAGGAGCAGCCAGTAAATCTCCAGGCTGTCCAAGGGCTGTTTCTCAGGGCTTAGAGCCCTTGGAAAGGGGAAACCCCAAGCTGTTCTGCTTCACAAACAACCCCATTCATTTCCCTAGAACTAATTTACTGGGAATCAGGCTGCTGGAAAAACCTCTTCAATGTATCCCTTCATCCCGATTTGCAGCTTTCCCACCTCTGCAGCCTCCTTTTTCAGCGTGTAGTAAAGGTGCAGACTCTGGATATTTGAATCCCAGGTCAGTTTTAAAATCTCTACAGGCAAAACTCCTGGAACAAACATTGTCCTTCACAGCACAGGAGTCACTGTAGCTTTTCCTGGTATGCAGAAGGACATTGCCTGTCTCTTCTCTGCAGGAGGCACAAAGCTCTCTGCTTTTCCTGAATTGCTTTCCTGATTTCAGTTAACTAATTCTGTTTCTGATCCCGCTCTGGATGTTGCCTTTGGCCTCTTGCTGCCCTGCTTTCTTTTTATTTCTTAGGTGCTTACATCACTTACTGTGTTTTACTCGACAAACTCACCACAGTAAATAAACAGCAGCCTCCTGTGAACTTGCAGAAGGGAAACCAACGGGAAGGCAGTCGGAAGAATCTAATCTCCAGGGGTTTGAGTAGGGCACTTTACATTCTGCTGAGACTTGGCATCGAGGTTAGGATGGGAAGTGTGTCCTTTACTCACAATCCGCTGCATTAAAAATATCCTGCATCGTGCCTGTGAGAGGAGGGAAGTGTGAGAGAGCTGAAATCTTCAGGGAGCAACAGATCATTCTGCCAGTGCACCTGTGAAAGAGTCTTGGTGGTTCAGTAAGGAAACTGATCCTCTTATCTTTGCCCATCGTCACCAGTAGCTCACATCTTTGCTGGGAATCCACCTCCTCCTCATTAACACCTCTTAATTAACAGGAGTTGAGAGCAGGTGTTTCAGTCTGGAGGCGGTCTCAGAGTTTGTAGATGTAACTGTTATTTGCAGAGCAGAGGCTGGGATCCATAATCTTAGTCTTTTAATAATTTTTTAAAACTACAAACTGTCTTTTCTCATCTTCTGCAAGCTCTCAAGGTTGCCCTGTGTGAGTGTGGGCTGCACTTCTCTCCCAAGGTGGGTTTGTGTTCTGGCTTTGGCCTCTCCCCTGTCTGCACTCTCGACTAAAGATCTGATTTCAATCTTCAGCAGAGCTACTAATTAAGAAGAAATTCTTCCCTGTGAGGGTGGCGAGGCCCTGGCACAGGGTGCCCAGAGAAGCTGTGGCTGCCCCTGGATCCCTGGAAGTATCCAAGGCCAGGTTGGATGGGGCTTGGAGCAACCTGGAATAGTGGAAGATGTCCCTGCCCATGGCAGAGGGTGGGAATGAGATGATCTTTAAGGTTCCTTCCAACCCCCAAACTGTTCTGTGATCTGGTGGCACTTTCTCAGGGTTATATCTGAATCCTTCCCCCTCACTGAGCCACATGTCTTGTTGGGGACAGCATTTTCCCTCAAAGGCAGACTGTTGCTTTCTAGCCCAGGGGAATAATTTGAATATTCAGAGGTTTGGTTCTAGCACAGGTGAGGCAGAGGGTTTTTGTGTGTTTGTGCACTGTGTGTTTCCTGCACCTGACCTGTGACATCTGTATGCACTGCAGCTATTTCACAACAGGATACCCAAGAAATGGCCAGGGCTGCAAAGGGAAATGTGAAATCTGCTGTCCCTATCCAGGAGGCTTGATGCACAATCTGTTTGTTTCTCTGGGTTTTTTTTTTTAATTTTGTTGTATTGGATGATTCATTCCAAGTAGATTAATATTGAACCTAAAATCCTTTAAGGCCCTGGAAGTAAATTGGCTGTCTCTGTTCAAAAGGATTTTATTTAATTTTACACTTTTAAATAATTAATCATTTCACTTACACCTGGTAAGAAATGGCTTATCTGCTTGGTAGTGGTGATAGTGAGTATTACAGGCAAGAATTAGTTTTTAATTTGTTGGTATTTGATTATGTTCCAGCTGGCTAAACAGGAAAACAGGAGAACTCGGAACACATCATTGCAGGACCTGCTGGCAAATTTTCTTTCAAAGATCAGGTGTCTCCAGCAGGATTGTTGTGCAGCAGAGAGCAAACTCCTGCCCTAGAGCACGAGACAGAATTCCTGCTGCTGCTTGGCATGGGATGAGTTGCAGGAGGATTGCATTAACCAGGAGACAGCCACATGCAATATTGATGAGCTCTCTACCTTTGGCTGCCAGTGTTCAGCTATTTCCACCTGGCTGGGTGCTTTGGGATGTGTTGGAGTCTGTGGCACCTGAGCTATTCCCATTTGTGTGTTGGTGCTGCCCTCTGAGGCAGCTGCTGTGGTGTGGAAACCCTGTGCTCTATTGCAGGGTTTGAAGGGCAGTCAGCACGGTTCTCACTGGCAAAGAGGCTGCTTGGAAAATGAGATCCATGCAGCTTCCCTCAGAGGCAGGGGCTCAGCCAGGGAACAGCATTCCTTGGAGCTTTCACCCTTTAAACCTGACTGCAGCACAGCTCGGTGCTGCAGTGCCTCTGTCTGAGCATACATTTACATGTTAAACAGCAAATGATAGCTGGGAACTGCACCCTCCTTTCTTCATCAGGCAGGATCCTATTAACCATCCTGCTTAATTAGGCATTCCCACGCTGCTGTGGGGGTGCTGGGAGGTGCCCAGCTCTGTCAGACTTTAAACCAGCTTTGGACTTCTGAGAATCTGTCAAAATGTGGGGGGAAGACACGACCCAAGCTTATTTTTAGCACCTCCTTGCAGCTGCTGAGCATCCCCCTGTGCTCTCAGCCCAGTCTGGCAGTGCTGGATTTGGGGGGCAAAAAGCCCTGGTGCAAATCCTCATTGTTGTAAGGAAGGAGGAGAGTGGGGCTGACCAAACTCTTTGTGTTTTTCAAGCAGAGTGTCCAGGTGATGAAAACAAAATGCTTTTGATATTTAGCCTGACAGTACACCTTTTTAAAGAACCTGATATACAAATCTCCAAAGGCATAAATAATAAAATACAGCATAATTATTCATTAGGGGAATGGAAATGCATGTTTTATTGCAGTTAATCTGGTGTGTATTTGTAAATAACAACCAGTTCTAGTCACAGGACAGGGTTCTGTGTTTTCAGGCCAATGTTGCTATCCAAATTTTCCTACATCTCCCTGCTGGCAACAACTGTGGTAAGAACTGGGAGCTGAGAAGGGCTGAATTTCTCATTAAGTGTCAGAGGTGTGTCACTGTGATGGATCTTCATTGCAACATCCCATCCTCCTGGCACTAAACAAACCTGTATCCCAGAGGACCAGTTTGAAGAATACTGGCATTGTGTCCAACAGAGAAAACTCCCTTAAAGGATATTCAAACCTGTGTTGTCCTTGGGCACTTCTGCTTTGGCGCGTTTTATTCAGGGCTGAGCGTGAGAAGCTTTGAGGAAAGCAGGCTTCCCTAACCAGTTTGCTTGGCTTCCTCTCCTGCAGGGCATGCCACTTTTGAACTGGGAGCTACGTGGATTCATGGTTCACATGGAAACCCAGTCTATCATCTAGCAGAAGACAATGGTTTGCTTGAAGAGACCACTGACAGCGAGAGGAGCGTTGGGCGGATCAGCCTTTACTCCAAGAATGGGGTGGCTTATCACCTCACCAACAGCGGGCAGAGGATCCCGAAAGATGTGGTTGAAGAATTCAGTGATTTATACAACGAGGTTGGTGTCCAGCTGCTTTGTCGAGTGGTAGATTTGCCTGCAGCACTGAGACCCCTTGGCAGTTAGAACGTTCCAGGATAAAGGTAGAAAAACAGTGATGTCTTCAATTTCTTTGCAAAAAAACCACAAAAACAACACTAAGTTTTCTCTCATCTGCTTCGCTGCACCCCATTTGTCCCTGATGTGGGGTTAACTCTCTGTGGTGAGAAAGAACAATCTTTCCAGGTTTGTCATCCATTTAATCACTTCAAGCAACTATTTCTGGGGGGGTACAGCCATTTGCTGGAGAAAGTTGCTACTTAATTATGAGTAGTGGAGGGATCAAATTGCTAAACAAAGTAGAAGGCAAAACCTTAGCAACAACCAGCTAAATATTGTATCTCTGGGACTTTTTACTGGTTATAAATACTGTGGAGTGCTGTTTGGTGTGCCAAAGCCAGTGCAGTGTCCTAGGAATTGTGAGTTTTCTTGCATCAGAAGGAAAGGAACATCTTTTGTGGGAAGATTCAGACCAGCATGAACTTCAGCTGAAGGTTATTTTAACTTTTTTGCTTGCCAAAGTTAATTATAATTATTCCCCACATTTTTTTAATGTCGCTTATGAAGTACATCTAGTCAGTGCAGACTGTCTGGCCCTCCAGGTAATGTGATCTCTCAGTGGGTTGTAGAAAATGGAACAAAACCTGACTATTTTCATCAGGCTGTAACCGTGCCCAAAACCTTCAGATTTCCATCTGAGAGCGAACTTCAGTATTTGACTCTTGGCTGAACACTCACTAGATTCAGGTTACTCTTGCATACTTTGTTTAAAAATATGTCTGGGAGCATTAGGGAAGTCACTGTAGCGTGTAAAGAATTATCAAGAATTGCGTGGGGAGCAGAAAGGGGATTTTTTTTTTCATTTGAAAACATTTTTGGCACTGTCCTGTGTCTCTGTACTGGAATCAGTGATGGGAGGGCACCAAATCACTTCAGTGTTAGAGAGGAGGAGTAGGAATTTCAAAGAAACCTCATTCTGGAAAGGATTTATCAACCTGTGGACAACATCTTGGACAAATGCAGGTGGATATAATTCAGCTGAACAATTTTTCATATTACTGGATTAAAAAAAGAATGAGAATTTTTCCAGGCAGGAAAAAAAGACAGGTGAGATGTGTGTGGAGGAAGATTAACAGCAACTGGGGCTAGAAAGAGTAAATGAAAATACTGCAGTGAGCAGCATTATTTATGTAAATGGAACACTGCCAAACTGCATGCAGGGCTCGGTGATCATCCTGTCTGGAAGATGATAGGAAAATCTCCAGCAAAGGGAGAGCAGACTCCAAAATGAGAAGGGAAAATACAAAGATGAGAGCCACTTAGCTTTGAGATAAACCCTGTAAGACACGGGCCATAACAAGGTACCAGTGTTTTAGAAATGATTAATTTGGTAAATCTACCCTTTCTTCTAAAGGGGAGAGAAAGGGGCAGCCAGTGACATGAGAGAACAGCACATTAAAAGTTAATCTTCTTTACACAACACCTAATTAGCTTATCATTGCCACAGGATATCTTTATCGCTAGGAGACAGAAAAGGCTTTCACGTTTATGGCCTGTAAAAATGTCTGCAGCCACTCGTGGTGATAAAAAATATGTAAGGGACAGCTGGAGCCAAGCAGGGGACATTAGCCAGCCCCTTAATTGCTCTGGCTGGGAGGGGCTTTCTCTGCCTTCCTCCAAAGCCTGCTGGAATTTCTTGCAGGGGCAGCTCATGGTTTTTTGTTGAGCTGCTTGTCCCAGCCTCCTTGGGGTGCCAGGTTGAAGGATCTGTACTGATTTAAGGCATTTGGCTGTGGTTTATTCCCTGCTCTGCATAGGAAAAGTGGGAATTCAGGCGAGCTATGTGATCTCATAAAAATATCCAGTTAAAATGGCTGTAGGAAATACAAGTGGCCTGGAGGGAGAGCAGCCAGGACCATGTGCAGCAGGCGTGTGGCTCTGGGGACATTTTCCTCTGGCATAAAGTGCAGAGGGTGTTCCACACATGCTGAGTCTGGCAGGGGGGTTTCTGGTTTGTGTTTTGTCGTGTTCTCCACTTCCCCAGCATTACTGTGAGAGTGGTGAGACCCTGGTAAAGCTGCCCAGAGAGGCTGTGGCTGCCCCTGGATCCCTGGAAGTGTCCAAGGCCAAGTTGGATGGGGCTTGGATCAATTTGCTCTAATGGAAGATGTCCCTGCCCATGGCAGGGGGATTGTAACAATACTGTCCTTAATGTCCCTTCCAACCCAAACCATTCTGTGATTCTGTGGGGTTTTTTTTAGCATGTTCATTAGAGGTTATTTCATAATTTTTATTTTTTTTAGCCAAAGTTCTGTTGCTTTAACTGGTGGTGAAATGAATGCTGGGGAGGAACAGCAGGAATTTTCAGTTCAGCATCTCTGTTTTTTTTTGGGGAGGCAGGTTTTTTAAGTGGTTTTGTTACAGCTTCTTGAAATTATCCAGGCTGAAAAGTTACCTTACAGATCACTAAATCCTGAGGGCAGGGTCTTCCCGTGCCTCATAGGAGCTCCCAGGTCCTTCTCAGATTTTTATTAGCAGTCCCACCACCATGTCATCTCATCCCTTTAGAGGAGGCTGAGATAGCAAAACCTGACACACCCTGTCCTGAGCTGAAAAGGAAGAACCCCCCACAAAACAGCCCCACGATGGATGCAAAGCCTAATCAGGGATGCAGGACTGGCATGAACAGTGGAAAATGTGTTCCTGAATGAGCAGGGCTAAATTTGTCACCATTCCAAAGGCCTGCCCTCCGTGCACAGCCGGCTCGCTCCCCACGCACTCACACNCACCCTGTCCTGAGCTGAAAAGGAAGAACCCCCCACAAAACAGCCCCACGATGGATGCAAAGCCTAATCAGGGATGCAGGACTGGCATGAACAGTGGAAAATGTGTTCCTGAATGAGCAGGGCTAAATTTGTCACCATTCCAAAGGCCTGCCCTCCGTGCACAGCCGGCTCGCTCCCCACGCACTCACACCCTGCTGCCTTTCCCTGCAGCTGCTNAAACTGCATGCAGGGCTCGGTGATCATCCTGTCTGGAAGATGATAGGAAAATCTCCAGCAAAGGGAGAGCAGACTCCAAAATGAGAAGGGAAAATACAAAGATGAGAGCCACTTAGCTTTGAGATAAACCCTGTAAGACACGGGCCATAACAAGGTACCAGTGTTTTAGAAATGATTAATTTGGTAAATCTACCCTTTCTTCTAAAGGGGAGAGAAAGGGGCAGCCAGTGACATGAGAGAACAGCACATTAAAAGTTAATCTTCTTTACACAACACCTAATTAGCTTATCATTGCCACAGGATATCTTTATCGCTAGGAGACAGAAAAGGCTTTCACGTTTATGGCCTGTAAAAATGTCTGCAGCCACTCGTGGTGATAAAAAATATGTAAGGGACAGCTGGAGCCAAGCAGGGGACATTAGCCAGCCCCTTAATTGCTCTGGCTGGGAGGGGCTTTCTCTGCCTTCCTCCAAAGCCTGCTGGAATTTCTTGCAGGGGCAGCTCATGGTTTTTTGTTGAGCTGCTTGTCCCAGCCTCCTTGGGGTGCCAGGTTGAAGGATCTGTACTGATTTAAGGCATTTGGCTGTGGTTTATTCCCTGCTCTGCATAGGAAAAGTGGGAATTCAGGCGAGCTATGTGATCTCATAAAAATATCCAGTTAAAATGGCTGTAGGAAATACAAGTGGCCTGGAGGGAGAGCAGCCAGGACCATGTGCAGCAGGCGTGTGGCTCTGGGGACATTTTCCTCTGGCATAAAGTGCAGAGGGTGTTCCACACATGCTGAGTCTGGCAGGGGGGTTTCTGGTTTGTGTTTTGTCGTGTTCTCCACTTCCCCAGCATTACTGTGAGAGTGGTGAGACCCTGGTAAAGCTGCCCAGAGAGGCTGTGGCTGCCCCTGGATCCCTGGAAGTGTCCAAGGCCAAGTTGGATGGGGCTTGGATCAATTTGCTCTAATGGAAGATGTCCCTGCCCATGGCAGGAGGGTTGGAACAATACTGTCCTTAATGTCTCTTCCAACCCAAACCATTCTGTGATTCTGTGGGGTTTTTTTTAGCATGTTCATTAGAGGTTATTTCATAATTTTTATTTTTTTTAGCCAAAGTTCTGTTGCTTTAACTGGTGGTGAAATGAATGCTGGGGAGGAACAGCAGGAATTTTCAGTTCAGCATCTCTGTTTTTTTTTTTAGGAGGCAGGTTTTTTAAGTGCTTTTGTTAAAGCATCTTGAAATTATCCAGGCTGAAAAGTTACCTTACAGATCACTAAATCCTGAGGGCAGGGTCTTCCCGTGCCTCATAGGAGCTCCCAGGTCCTTCTCAGATTTTTATTAGCAGTCCCACCACCATGTCATCTCATCCCTTTAGAGGAGGCTGAGATAGCAAAACCTGACACACCCTGTCCTGAGCTGAAAAGGAAGAACCCCCCACAAAACAGCCCCACGATGGATGCAAAGCCTAATCAGGGATGCAGGACTGGCATGAACAGTGGAAAATGTGTTCCTGAATGAGCAGGGCTAAATTTGTCACCATTCCAAAGGCCTGCCCTCCGTGCACAGCCGGCTCGCTCCCCACGCACTCACACCCTGCTGCCTTTCCCTGCAGCTGCTGCTGGGGCTCCAGCCTGTGCTTTCAGCTCTGCTTCTCCATCTGGGTGTCTCAAACCCCAGTTACTTTGTCATCTGACGCCAAATTCTAGGGAATTCAAAGTGCAGGGGGTCTCCCTTGAGTGTTTCACCAGGGCATGTGGAGTCTCTGAAGCTGGATTGTAGCAAAGCGAGGTCTCTGTGTGCTGAATTTTCCTGGAGTGAAAGGCAAAGCACCCCTGCACCTCCAGAGCTTTGCCTCACTAATTCATCTGGAAAGTCCTTAGGCTTTTTCCAGGCACTTGTCCAATCTTTTTTTGGCTGGTTTCTTCTACCTCAATACAAGTTTTGCTGCTTTCTTGTTTGCAGTAGCCTGAATTTTTAATAGCTGTAGGGATGTCTCACAGAAGCCTTTATTTGGTTACGAGGAAGCTGAGCAGTCAGACTGCTTGAAGACTGCTCAGCTCTTCATTTCTGTAGCTGAAATTTCCTCAGGAGAGGCTGTTGCTCTGCCCTGGGATCAGTCAGGGTCTGTCATGAGCTGGTGACCGAGGTGACCCGAATTCTCCTCGTGGAAGCAGAGCAATGCTTTCAGGGAAGGTCTCCAGTCCTGCAGAGCATCCAGCTGGATTCCCAACCATGCATTGCCAAGGGAAGCACCATGAGACAGGGCAGGACTTTTAGGATTATCCTTCACAGACCCTGTGCTGCGTGGGGCTGGCTCTGCTCAGGGTCATTGTCACTCCATTTGGTCAGTCTCCAAAAGGAAAGAGGCACCAGCACTGGGAGCTTCCCCAGGGTGTGATGCCCAGGTCATGTATTCATAATCTTCCCACCTTCCTCTCCATTCCTTCTGGGATAATTGGGGAAATCCTGGGGCTGGGAGAGGATTTTGACTCTTCCTGCTTATACCCCATCTGCATGACCCTCAGAAAAGTGAGCAGAGTGGGACGTGTGAGGGTAATGTCTGCACCTTGGGGGTGTGTGTGTGCATGTAACTCCTCAGAAAATGTGAACAGGGCCAGTTTATCTCAGAATTGTTCCTCTGTCCCTGCTAAGTCCTCATTTCCCTCTCCAAAGAGGTATTTAAAGCCAGCTCCCAGGTATTAGTAAAAAGTGGGAAGGAGATGGTGAGCTGGACAGGTTAAATGAAGCTGAAAAATCACAGAGTCCATCACCAGCCTGATTTAGGAAAAGTGTCTGCTTTTACTTCAGCTTTTCAGCAAGAATGTGATCCCTAAAGAGCTGCTTCCCAGGAGCCCTCCCTTTAACAATCAGCTAATTAATGGCCTTGTTATCTGTCAGCTTTCTCCTGTGTGCTGCAACAGCTTCTGGGGGAGGGATGCAGCCAAAGAATGACAGCGTTTTCCATCCTCCTCACCCCCACCCCGTGCTGGGCTTCCTGCCATCCCCAATTAAGCTCCAGTGCCTTGCCTTGCAGTTATCATGGAAAGCAGGACCAAAGGGCCACCGAGAGTCACCGTTCCCTCCCTGCCTCTATTGCACTGACAGATGTCTGGCCTGGGAACAGCACAGCCCTATCTCCATCAGGGCTTTTTGCTGGACAGGGATTAAGTCACAGCAGTTTTTAAGCCAAGTGAGAAAAAGACAATGCTGGGCATCGTCAGCGGCGCTGACAGGAAGGAGCGTGGATGGGGATGTGCTTTCCTGACCTCCTTCAGTGAGGAGAAACTGCTTTATTTAGCTTTGTTCTTCCTAAGAAACGGCCTTTTCCTGTGGTGGAGGAGCACGTAGGTAGTGAATAAACACGTGGAGGAGGAAGCCTGTAGGTAACAGAGGGGACATCCCTGCTGGAATCCACGTTCCCTGCTCAGACCCTGGTGGTGGGATGCCCCAGAGCTGGTCAGAAAGAAGACAGAAGATGGAAGCTGAAGGGAAGCTGCTTTAGCACTATGGACATTGAATTAACTTGTTTTAATTTCTTACCTTCAACCCCTTCTGTCTTTCAGACCCAGGGAGTTGGGGTTGTTCAGCATGGAGAAGAGAAGGCTCCAGGGAGACCTTCCAGTGCCTGAAGGGGCTCCAGGAGAGCTGGAGAGGGACTTTGGACAAGGGCCTGGAGTGACAGGACAAGGGGAATGGCTTCCCACTGTCACAGAGCAGGGCTAGATGGGATATTGGTAAGAAATTCTTCCCTGTGAGGGTGGTAAGGCCCTGGAATGGATTTCCCAGAGAAGCTGTGGCTGCCCCTGGATCCCTGGAAGGCCAGGTTGGATGGGGCTTGGAGCAACCTGAGGTACTGGAAGGTGTCCCTGCCCATGGCAGGGGTGGGACTGGATGGTCTTTCAGGTCCCTTCCAGCCCAAACCACTCCATGATTCTATGAATTCCCTGCTGCATTGTGTGTAAACCTTCAGAATGAGGGATGGAAATCTGCTTAGAATGAATGGTTACTTGAGATATTCTCTCTTGAGTTGTTTTACTTCTGTTTTTTCAGACAGGCTTCCAGGGTCACTTGTTCTGTCCCAACCCAGGGGAGCTTTAGAGTGAGAAATACTGAGGTCATCCTGCTGAGATGTGAATTTGTGTTGATGCAGTTTGTCCTTTAGTTTTGCTCCCTGCTTGTATCAGGTGTGTGATAGCAGAAGAGCAAAGGTTGTCTGGACTGTCTGAGGTGCAGCTCTCCTTGCTGCTGGACATGGAGCTCTGGGTTTGGATGCAGGGAGATTTTGCAGGGTTAACTAGAAAATCAGCAGAATCTTTCAGATCATTCAAGGATCTTTGAGGGAAAGCCCATTTCCACTCTCCCAGGAACGCTGCTGCCATCACCTCATGCTGAAATGATTGTAGGAGAATGGGTTTTCAGATATGACAAGTGCCTGTTCCCAGTGACCCCAGTGGTGATCCCATAGGAATGGCAATGTTTTCCCCATCTGGGCAAGGAAAGCCTGGATAATTCGAGCTCCAGACAGCACAATTCTGCTCCTGCTTCATTGGAAATCTACCTTAAATGAGGTGTCCTAATGAACTTTTTCCATAGTTTCTTACACAGGATGTATTTGCTGCTCATGTTCATTAAAAAATACATTCTGAGCATCTTTTTCATTCTTTTATCCTGACAACATACCTCTCAGTGTAGGACCTGCTGTTGTTTCTCCTTTTGCTTCTTGCCTACAGCAGCTTTGCCTTCTGTTCTTCCTCAAATGGTTCAGCACCCCCAAGAATCATAGAATATCCTGAGCTGGAAGTGATTTAGGAGGATCATCAAGTTCTGCTCCTGGGCCTCCACAGGAAAACCCCCAAAATCATGCCCTGTTTCTGAGGGTGCTGTCCAACTGCTTCTTGAACTTGAAAAACAAGGAAACAACAGGAAAAATGAGAAATCCTCCTGTGATTAAACTTACCTGCTGTCTGATCAATGGTGTGGCACCTCCAGGAAGGACTTTCCTTGATGGTTACAGCACAGAGAACCTTCCTGCTCTCACCCTGTGGGCAGTGAAGAATATAATAATTAACAAAAACACAGCCAGGCTCCCTTCTCCTGTGGGCCAAGTGGTGGCTGGGTTTTAGCAGGGCTTTGCTTGTCCTGTGAGTGTGTTATCTGCTTAGAGAGCTCAATCAGCTTATGAAAGCCGAGCTGATTGTGCTGACGCAAGGTCTGTGCAGCCTGGACCTGCTGCAAGTGCTTGGGGGCTCAGAAATCCACAGACCTGAGAACCAGGGGATGCTGGAACTGCCAAAGTTTCCTTTGCTGGAAGTCTTTGTTTCGTACAGGGCGTTGGGCCCCACCTTTCATGTCTGGGAATCTCCTTGGAGTGGCTGTGTCCCAGGCAGTGTCTGCAATTCTCTTCTGTCTTCACCAGTCCCATTCATTTTCCTTGTGATTGCTTCTTCTCTGTTTTCATAATTTATTTCACCACTTTTTCCTTCCATTCTTTCACTTCTTCAGTTTCCTTATCCCTTACTTGTAAACTCACCTTCCTCCATTCGCTCACAGACCTCCTCTCTCTCACTCCTACCACTGCCATGTGTTTTTCCTCCTCCCTTTCCACTTCTTTCCTCTATTTTGCCTGCTCAAATTCACTTTATTCCTAAAACCCAAGACAAAATCAAGGTCTTGGGGAAAATGGGAGTGGGAAGAACCTAAACCATCATGGATTAGCTCTATCAGCAGGGAATGGGAAGCTCCAGGAGCTTTAGGAGGCAAGGCTGCCCCAGTTTTGCCAGCTTTGCATCAGATGTTTACTGTAGACTTCAACTTCTCGACATATCCAAATCATCTGTCTCCAAAAAATGATCATAAGTCGTAATCAAACCATCTTTGACAGGAAAAACTCCCCAAGCAGGGATATCCTCTGTGCTTGTAAGAGTACTGTGCACCCTGTGGCACGATGAGAGTGAGAAGGGGACACATTCTGGACAAACAAGTCATTAATGGGATGTGCTGCATTTCTGAGAAGTGTCTTTTGAAAGCTTTCCTGTGTTAAAAGATTCCTCCTGAGTATTTTTCCATGAAAAGGAAGAGCCTTGATGCAATTTCAGGCTCTTCTGGCAATATTGTAGGTGGAAATACAAGTTATTCCAGGCAGCTGCAAGCAGAGGGCTGAGGTGTTTCCTCACTTTTAAGTAGGTTTTATTGAAAACTGGGGTTAAAAAACACCAGGAATATCTTCTTCAAAGAAGAATGATTTGTTACAAGGGGTTTTGCTTTGAGATTGTCAGTGTTTTCCATGGATCTTTACCTGTCCTGTGCTCAAGTAAAATGTGTGTGCATACAGAATTCCTTTGCTGTTTGTCGTTCCCTATTTTCATGAGACAGCAGAAAAACAACTGTGAAACTGAATTCCCCCGGTCTGGGGATTCCTTCTAAATAATGGAGAGGGTGGAAGAAGGGCTGATTTCATGTTAGAGCAATCTGGGATTGTACCTGGGACACGGAGGTGGGAGAAGACCCTGCTGCATTTTATCAGGTGTGAGGAAGGACTTGGGTTCTGCTGAGGAGCTGACCTGAATACACTGGGTTGGGATGGGGCAAGGAGCATCCTGCTGGGAATCCCATGGCCCATCCTCGTGTCCTCCTGTCTCTGGCAGGTCTATAACCTGACTCAGGAGTTCTTCCAACGAGGTAAACCAGTCAATGCTGAGAGCCAGAACAGTGTGGGCGTCTTCACACGGGACGTCGTGCGCAAACGCGTCAAGGCCGACCCGGATGACACGGAGGCCGTCAAGAGGCTGAAACTGGCCATGATCCAGCAGTACCTGAAGGTATGTGTGCACATCACTGGGGTGGTTTATTGTTTAAACTCAGAGCAAACAAATCCTGAACCTCAGGTACATGGCTGAGCCCTGCCCAACCCGGGAGATTGCGTTCTGTGCTCTCTTGGCAGTTTGTGTTTGTATCGGCAACTTTCCCTCCTGACTCAGATCCAAGGACAATGGGCTGCAAGGAATAATGCCTTTACTCTTTGTTTTTTCTTACCTTAAAACCCCAGTTTTCTTAATAGAAGAGGCTTTCCTAGACTTTGTTAAATTTTCTGTTGTGATTTAGTTTTTTTACCACCTGAAGGCTGCTCTATTGTCAGGTTCTTTTAGTAATGTCTTATCCTGTGAGTTACACCTGCACCTCCTGATCCTGCCTGAGTGTTTTTTACCTCAGAGAGACCAGAAGAAATGTTACTTTGATGCTAGTAATTTGCTGGAGAAATCCCCAGAAAGCATTTTGTAGGAAAAGCAATAAAATCCAAGATAGATTGTATAAAACCGTCTTTCCACATGGCTTCCATAGTTCTTTTTATCTCCTTGGTGCCTTGGCTAAATGAGTTCTCTGTGGGATGAGGACTTAATGCTGCATCAAGCACTCCACGAGTAAAGTGTATCAGCCATTTCTGTTTCAATTAGAATGATTTAAAAGCTTCTGAGATGAGGCAGGGGAGGCAAGCAGCACTTTGTCGTGTGTTCACTGCTTTCAGGTGGGAAGCTAAACCAAAGAGGAATAAAGACCTAAAGAGTCTCACAGGAGATTTGAGATAAAGCTGAGGTTTGAATCCAGGTATCCTGAGCCTGATACCTCATCATCCTCACCCAAAACCTTGTATCACAGGGTGTCTCCACAGCTGCCCAGTTATTTATTGTGTTACCCATCTAACCCATGCAGACAGGGTTAAGTCATTGGATACAGCTCTGGTTTTCCTGGTGGTTTCTCCCGTGCTTGCTCCGGGCTGCCAGAGTCAGAGCTGTTTCTGCAAGTCTTGCAAATCCCTTCTCATGCAAATACCTGAGAACAACAAAGCTTCTCATGCTTAAGACTATCAGATGACAGAGTTGGGGATTAACCTGTCTCGGGTTAGAGTCTTGGTAGTTGCCTGTTTTTCCCCCACGGCATTTTGCCTTCATGGTTGAAAGAACCAAACAGCTACCAGTGTTTAACTTCATAACGAGGAGTGTCCTGTTGGAGCATCCAGGCAGGATGAGGATCCTGCTGCGTGCCCTGGGGTGCAGGGTTTGTGTTGTGTGACCCTGGGGGAGTGCTGGGAAATGCTTGAAAGGGTTGCAGTGACAGCACAGGCCAAGGATGGGTCTTCATTCAGTCCCCACTGGTGTCATCAGGCAGTGACCAGGACAGGGAGGGCATCTCTTTGTCCCTGCAGTCCCAGGAGCAGCCTGGGAACTGCTGGTACAACCCTGACTTACTTGCTTTATCCCAGCACAGAGATTCCTGCCCTGCACCAGAGTGCTCCACAGGGAGAGGGTCTGGGCTTGTCAGGCTTCCAAACACAGTCATTAAAGTATGGAGAGGCCTGGAAAATAGGTCAAAGGGCGAGGCAAGGAATTGTAATATTCCTTAAAATGCTCAGAGAATTACAGTGTGAGGGCGATTGTGTCTCCGGTGATGTGAAGATTTTAAGATCACCGTGTCCTGTGCATCAGGATTATCATTAGAAGCTTATCACCAGACAGGCCAAACATCCTGCTTTTGTTCCAGGGAGCTGCAGCTATGCCTAATACTCCTACAAACATTAACCAACAGGTTAATGGATCTAAAGCTTTGGTAATCACATCAAACACACGTGGCTCGCATCTCGGCATTTCCCTTTCCCGTCTCCTTCAGTTCCTCCTGTGCTGGGTCCTCTCACCTCTGGCAGATTGTTAGCTGCCTGATTGCTGACTGTTTGACAGCATGCTGAAAGCTGCAGACAGCAGAAATAGCTGCCAGAAGTTCTTCCGTGGCTCCTCGTGGGAACATTTGTTAGCGTTGGAATGAGCATCTGATTAACGCAGCTCCAGGTTCTGCTGTGGGAGCAGCAGGCAGCAGGTCCCTGGCCACTGCAGGGGGTTTGAAAGGGTAGAAAACAGAACTTTAACTCAGAATTGTGCAGAAGCAAAGACATCATGGAATTACAGAGCCACAGAATGGTTTGGGTTGGAAGGGACCTTAAAGACCATCCAGTTCCATCCCCTGACATGGGCAGAGACACCTTCCACTGTCCCAGGTTGCTCCAAGCCCTGTCCAACCTGGCTTTGAAAGCACTTCCAGGGCTGTGGCAGCCACAACTTCTCTGGGCACCCTGTGCCAGAGCCTCACCACCCTCACAGGGAAGAATTTGTTCCTCATCATCTAATTTAATTCGACCCTCAGTTTAAAGCCATAATTCTTACTCCTGTCACTCCTTGTCCAAAGTCCCTCTCCAGCTCTTTTGTAGCACCTGTAGGTACTGAAAGGTGTCAGGAGGTCTTCCCAGAGCCTTCTCTTCTCCAGGCTGAACAGCCCCAGCTCTCAGTTTGTCTCCAGAGCAGAGGGGCTCCAGCCCTCTGGTCTCTGAACTCTGGATGATGCAACTCAACCTCTTTAGTGTGACAGAATGGTTTCTCTGGCTGCAGGAAAGGCTAAGGATTGATTTTTGTCAGATCCTATGGCCAAGCATTTCTTTACTAGCAAACCTAATCTAATTTCAGAGTGGAATTCAGCACTCTCATCTCCTTCAGCTCTTTCTGTGCCCTTGCAGAGCTGTGCTGTGGCTAAAGGAGTTGCTCTGTGGCAATGTTGCTTTTGTGTTGCTTTCCCTTAGGTAGAGAGTTGTGAGAGCAGCTCCCACAGCATGGATGAAGTGTCGCTGAGTGAATTTGGGGAATGGACCGAAATCCCCGGGGCTCATCACGTCATTCCTTGTGGTTTCATTAAAATCGTGGAGATTCTGGCCCGCTCCATTCCCAAGTCTGTCATTCAGCTCCGCAAGCCGGTCAAGTGCATCCACTGGAACCAGTCGGTCAGCAAGGAGATTGAGAGGGTGGCTGACCACAACAGTGACCTCCCCGAGGAGAACAAGGGCTCCAGCGTCTTCGTAGAGTGTGAGGACTGTGAGTTCATCCCAGCTGACCACGTCATTGTGACTGTGTCCCTGGGAGTCTTGAAGAAGCGCCACGAGAGCCTGTTCCATCCCCGCCTGCCCGAGGAGAAGGTGATGGCCATTGAGAAACTGGGAATCAATACCACTGACAAGATCTTCCTGGAGTTCGAAGAGCCTTTCTGGAGCTCTGAATGCAACAGCATCCAGTTTGTCTGGGAAGACGAGGCGGAGAGCGAGAGCTTGACTTACCCTGAGGAGCTGTGGTACAAGAAGATCTGCAGCTTTGATGTGCTGTACCCACCCGAGAGGTACGGCCACGTCCTCAGTGGCTGGATCTGTGGAGAAGAGGCTTTGATTATGGAGAAGTATGATGATGAAACTGTGGCAGAAACCTGCACCGAAATGCTACGTAAATTTACAGGTCAGCCGTGCTCTGGTGGGAGAGGGAGCGTGGGGCTGGGGGATTGAGTAACCACGAGGAAGGAAATGCTTTAAAGCCATTTTTAGTCCTTTGGCATTTTGTGTCCCTTTGCATGTGCGTGTGCTTCCAGCATAGCTCCTGCTTGGGTGTGCCTGAGAGCTATTTATACAGAGGGGCTGATAAACCAGCTCAGGAAGTGGTGGGCAGAAGTGCTGGAGGATTCCACATCCTCTGCTTTATGGAGTCACAAATAACTCTTCAGCAGCTGAAGCTGTCAGGCTCTCAGGGCTGATCTCAGCTGTGGAAAGCAGCACGGCCCCTTCAGAAGTTGAACCTGTTTAGATCAGCTGAGATGTGGTTGAATCACACCCCTGACTTCCATTCAGTATCAGCTCTATGGAAATCTCAATGGCCTAAATTTCAAACAGTTCATTGATCTTGAGAGTTCCCATTTTCTGGGTGCGTCACTGAAACCTTCCTGGACTCCGTGTGCTGTGATCACACATCACTTCAGGCCAGCATTTGGACCAAGGCAAATCTTAAGTGTATTACACTGAGAAAATACAGATGAAACCACTGAAAGTAATAATAATTAAATGCTGGCCTTTAGGTTGTCCTCAATCACTTCTCTAGAGGTCACACACCTTCCCAAGAAAAGGGATTTTTTGTATCTGCAGAGGTCTTTGACATCCTCTGATGGGAGACACTCTGCAAGTGCAGGTGTAAGGCAGTAACACTGAAAGAAATAGTGGTGGACTTATTAGCAGGCTTGAAATGTGGATTTTGAATTTATACAGAATTACAAGCAGTTATAAGAGCAGCATCCTCCAAGATTAGATGTGGTTTATGCTATTTTAGAGGTGGCTCCTGTGAGTAAATGATTTGTATTTTCCTGCTAGCTCGTGTTAGCACAATCTCAAAACTCACTGGGCCCATGGACCTCCAGCCAACTGGAGAAATTTGCCTTCACCAGTGCAGCTTTCCCCTGTCCTTAACTGACCATTTGCTACCAACAACATGGAGATCCAGAGAATCACAGAATGTCCTGAGGTGGAAGGGACCCATCAGGATCATCATATCCAGCTCCTGCACAGGACACCCCAACAATCCCTTTGTGCCTCAGAGCATTGTCCAAACACTTCTTGAGCTCAGGCAGGCTTGGTGCTGTGACCATTCCCTGGGGAGCCTGTTCCAGCACCTTGGGGTGAAGAACCTTTTTCCTGAAAGGGAAATCTGAGGACTTCCTTCATAACTGACTACAGCCAAAAGAGGTTTTACCACTCTCTCCATGAACTGTAGGGTGGAGAATCTGAATTCAAAAGCTCTGACCTAGTGCCCAAACCTGCATCCTTGTTTCAGCTGTGCTTCCTGAGCTGTTGGTGTTCAGGGATGCTTGGTCTCCCCATGTCCCATGTCACACCAGTCCCTGTGTGCCATCTTTCCCCTGACCCCAGCAGGGAACTGCTGCTCTGCACAGGCATAGCAGGAGGCTCTTCTCTCTAACACCAAATTATTCCAGTGCTGACATCTCCCAGACAACCTTGTTTGCTGCAGCTTTTCTTGCTTAAGTTCTCTTTTTTAAAAAATAAATAAATTCCAAAACCCCTTCAGTCTGTCAGTGGGAATTTGGCTCTTTGGGTCTGTTGTAGTTTGGCACGTGGGAGTTTGCTCTCCCTCTTCCTTCTTGGGCTTCTTCACAGTTACTGTTTGCATGTGTTGGATGTTCCTCTCCTCCTCCCAGCAGGGAAATGTGTTGGCTCTGGGCCGTGGCTCTGTGCTGCAGTTGCTGTTCCAGCTGATGCTGCACCTGGTCACTGTCCATCAGGCTCTTCCACAGAGCTAATCTCAGGTTCTCTCTCCCTGGAGAATTCCAGGCTGGATTTACCAGGGCCTTGCCCTGCAGTGAGCAATTTGTGCATCAGCTGAGAAGTGGCCTTGCAGCTGCTCAAAACTGTGAGAGGAAAACCTGTTCTTGGAGCACCCATTACCCAACATGACCTGTTCCACTTTCTGCCCCTAAAAATCATGTTTGTAGAAAACCTTTTCACAGCTCTTGCAGGATGGCCTGGCTCAGGGAGCTGAGTTTATCCTTTTACTGTTGTTCCTGTTTTCCCTGGAGGTTCCCAGAAGGAGCCAGTACCTCAGGGCTGACCTGGGCCAGGTGCCAGGCTGGCTGAAATAACAGAAGTGTGCTCAGCTCTCCCTGCACCTCCTGTCTCCTCTGCTGATCTATTCCAGGGGGAGTGTGAGAGGGGTTTAGAGCAGCAGCCTGTGATACACCTGCAGCCACTTCTGAGCAGGGCTGCACTCCTCTGGTGCAATTAGCACCACCCAGCCCAGCTTTGAAAGCCTTTGCCACCACCCAAGTTCACATAGGTCAGCTAAGCGAGTTAGGAAACTGTTCCTGCCAGGATCCTGACCTCTGGCAAGCCTGATCTTCCATAAGGCAGCTCAGATCTTCCACACCTCACTTGGTGCTCTGTGACATCTTCTGAAGCAGCTTTTCTCTGCTGAGCATAGAGGGAGCCTTACATTCAGTAATGAAGCAGATACTTTGAGCCTTTTAATGTTCACTTTGCCTTTCGTGGCTTTCATGTTCTGGGTATGAAATGCCCCATGCTCTCACTCTTCTGAGAAAGAATTCATGCATTACCAGGTGGGTTCCCATCTTTCACTGTGTTTTCCCAGTCTGTTGCTCGTGGTGGCCTCTCCTTTGGCTTCAGTGTGTGTTACACCAGTTTTAAGTTAAATCCGTTCTTTTAGGCTCACACTGAGAATCTGTCTGAGCATTGACCTTGAATTTCCCTCGCAGGTCGGCGTTGGGGATTATCTGGCTTTGCTGTGAAAAGCTCTGAGGATTGTTCTAACCTAAGAGCCATCAGCAATTACTGCTTTTTACAACTGGATGGTGAAAAGCAGTGTCCTCCAAATCTGATTAAATGGAATACCTCAGGGCAATTAGCAGCCTTGCTCTGCCTCTTTGTTGGATAAGCTCCCAGAGTTAGAAGCCAGAGGCTCCCTGCTAAAGGGATCACTGGAGCCTGTCAGGCTGCAGCTGGAGATGCCCTGAGTTGTCCTCCCTGACCTCCAGCTATTTCTCTGGAGGGGAACAGATCAGTTTTAGGTTCTGCATCACATCTCCCAGCCCCGTGTGGGTGTCTGGGGTGGCCACTCTGGTGGTTGTAGTCCCTGGTGTGGGGGCAGTACCACAGATCTCCCTCAATGGAATTTTAGATCCCTGCTCTCAGGTAGGCAAATAAATTCTAGTGCCTTAATTTAGATTAGTGAGTTGATTTTATGGTAATTCAGTCAGCCCCATAACCTATAAACATCTATATGCACACCTTCCAGGAGCTGAATAAAACTGGGATTGTGTGAGGCACAGGGAGTTGTCTTCCACAGCTTCACAAGTGGAAATCTGTGGCATGAAGATATGTGCCCTTCCGTTTTAGTGAAGGCCAGGATCATTTTTTTAGCTGTTTAATCTCTCTTTGCACGGTGAAAACTGAGAGGTTTCCACATCTGTGTTGTTACTTTTATCTGTAGACAAAGACATGTTTACCCTGTTTGAGAGCAGAATGAGAAAGTCCAGTGAAATATGTTCCTTGAAGGACTGTGGTTCTCAGTCTTTGTACTTTGTCTTCAAACAACAGCTCAGAATCAGAGCTTGTGTTATGTGTTCCTATCTGACCTTCAGCTAAAACCCCCCTCTGGGTCTCCTGATTTTCCTCTTAGGAACAGCTGCTTGCATTAAAAGGTGCAGAAATGCAGAATGCAGGGGCACAGTTGCTGCACAGTGGACATTTAGGTTTTGCTAACGTGGCCTGATGTGCTGAAGACAGTAAAAGGAGGTCATGGAAATGGATATGGATATGGAAATATGCACCACCAGGCCACTGCAGAGGCCCCTTTTATTTGAAAACCCCTGGTGTGCTGTTCTGTGCAGTGCATGGGATGTGTGGCTGCCTTGGCCCTGCTTGGGGAGTGTTGTCTGACAGCTTCCATGGTGTGTTCTCCTGGGCTTTGCCACAGCCCTCAAAAATAAAACACGGTAACTTATTTCCTTGGCATATCTGAGAGCTCCCAGTTCTCAGACTCCCTTGGGCTTTCTACTTCCAGGCATTCCTGCTTTGAAGAGTCTTGCAGGAACATATTTTAGAGGCCTTTGTTATGCAAAGCTGTTACTCCTGAAACAACATTGCTTTGTGGGGTGTGTTTTGTTTGTGGGATATATTTATTTGCTGGTCTGTGCCGTATTTTGATCTGGGGCCTGGTTTTAAATGTCCACAGAGTACTCTGGGCAGGCCATCCTGTGCTCTGTTCCAGCCCCTTATTCCACAGCTCTGTCTCCAGGGATACTCCTAAAAGTTGAACCAAGACCTGCTTGTGATTTTAAAGAATTGAAGAAGAATTGAAGAATTAAAGGCACAGCTAAATAATAGTTTATGACAACTAAATAAAGCAGTGCCTAAGCAGTGTTTACATTTGGTTGTCTCCCTCTGTAAGCTGGGATGAAGAAAGTGGGGGAATTTGGGTTATCTCATAGCAGGCTGAACATCTTGAGTTGTCACAGTCAGGGTCTGAGGCAGGATGTGAACATCTCAAAACTCCTACTTTTTGTGCTGAAGATCTTTTGGAATCACAGAATTACTTAAGTTGGAAAAGCCCTTTAAGATCATCAATCCCAACCATTCCCCCAGCACTGCCAAGGCCACCACTGACCCCTGTCCCCACATGCCACATCCACATGGCTTTTAAATCCCTCCAGGGATGGGGACTCCAACACTGCCCTGGGCAGCTGTGCCAGGGCTGGACAACCCTTTCTTTGAAGAATGGTTTGGGTTGGAAGGGACCCTAAAGATCATTTAGTTCCAATGCCTCTGCTGTGGAAGACTCAGATGCAACTCAGGAAGATTTAGACTCAACCCAAGTAGCTGAGCCTTGCCTGGATATGTGTTGTTGCCTCAGGGGTGGATCTTGGCTCCTGCAGAGGGAATTTCTCTTCACTGGAATTCTCCATCTCCCATCTCCCTGCTCCTCTCTTGCCACACCAGGTACAATCACAGGACTCCAACAAAAGCAGTGACACTGAGATGGTCCAAAACCAGCCTAGCAGGAGGATCTCCAAAGTGTGACTCTCCCTGTTTGTACCTGAGGCTCTTGTGCCACCAGCTGGTGGGCTGCAGTCCTGGATCCAGTGTTCATCCTCTTTGGGATGGGGACAGGGGCTGATGATGACCTGTCATGGGTGCATTCTTCACCTCTAGATCCTTTATGCTCTTAGCAGTGGAAGTCCTACATCAGTCTAGAAATCCTGCTTCCAGCCTCAAAAGCCTTCTTTCCATGCCTTGTGCATTAAAGAAATAGAGTCTCCTGAATTTTAGCTTGATTTGGGGGGCAGCTGTATGGGAAGGTGTTGGAATGAGTTCCTACAGGTTTTGAGACCTTCCTGATAGGTTTTCCAGTGCCCTCACATAACAAAGATTTGCCTTCTAACATATTCCTTTCCTTTTTTGGAGATACATCTGTCTCACAAGGCTACCTAAACATCCAGTTTAGACTGGGCATTCAATTAAATACCTAAACTTTGGTGAGATCAGTTAAATGCTTGATTAGCACGAGGCTCCCCACTGCAAAGGAGACCAGAAGATGGCTTTGTATTTCCAACCAGACTGTGTCCAGGGTTCCCTGCAACTCCCCAGTCTTTCAGGAACCCAAACATTTTAATGATCCTTTCCAAAATAAATCACAGAATCATTTAAGTAGGAAAAGGCCTCCCAGATCATCAAGTCCAACCTGTGACTAATCCTCACCTTGTCAAACAAACCAGGGCACTGAGTGCCTCATCCAGTCGTTCCTTGGACACCTCCAGGGTTGGGGACTCCAACACATTCCTGGAAAATGGAAGAGCTGAGATGAAAAGGGAGGCAATTTCTGTTACATAAATAGTTAAAACACAATAATGGAAGAGAGAGATCTGGTTTGGGGGCTCTGCTGGGCTGGATTTTGAATAAATCAGGTGGAATCCCTGTCACCCACACCTTGCTCAGGCACTGCCCTGTCCCCTCTAGGACACAGTCTGACTTTCTGCCTTCTGCTTTCCACCCAGGGAACCCAAACATTCCGAAACCTCGCCGGATCCTGCGCTCCTCCTGGGGCAGCAATCCCCACTTCCGTGGGTCCTACTCCTACACCCAGGTTGGGTCCAGTGGGGCTGATGTAGAGAAACTGGCAAAACCACTGCCTTACTCCGAGAGCTCCAAAACTCCTGTGAGTATGGCCCAGATGGGGCCTGTGGCAGTAAAGCTGATGTGACACTGGGCAGCAGGTTTTTGGGGAGGGAGGTTGGGAGAGAAAATCCCTGCTTTGGCCTCCAGTAGCGTGTTTTGCCAATTTTTTATTTTATTTGTGCCTCTATGGACAAATGGTGTGTGTAGGATTTTACTCCTTTAATGTTTGGAATGATGTCTCAGGGATTCCTGCAGCTCTCCCTGAATTTATCAGGAGCTGCACATGTGTGTGACTTCTGGAATTGTGATGTCTGCATTTAATGACCATCAGCCTTATTGTCCAGTTCAGAATTCCTCAGGAAAGCACGCGTTAATCTGTTTTAAAGATTATCATTATTATGACCCTGCTAATGTCTAGGTCTGAATGTGTCAGAGGTGCATATTAGGAAATCTTTCTGTGCTGGCAGAGCAGGCTGAGAGAGGCCCAGTCCTTGGCAGGCCATGATGAATTTTCTCCCCAGACACTGCCTTTGCTGTCTGAATTTAGCAAGGAGGGCTGGAGCACACATGGAGGTGGTTACACAGCTCAGGAAGAAGTTAAGCCAAACTCACCCCATCACTCAGGGTTATGTGTCCAAATCCAAAGGCTGATGAAAATGCAGCCTCCAAGCAGCTACCCAGTCCATTTCCTCCACCAGAGCCTGGCCCCAGCAGAAATCATTTTATTCAGTGCAGAAATCTACTTAAGAAAACCCAGCAGGAGCTTTAGGAATCTTTCTGTTTTCCCAGGGAAAATCCTCCCAGAAATTCCTGCCTCAAATCCGAGTTGCAGTTCCAGCAAGCACCTCACTATTGGTGTAAGAGATACAATGCTGTGTCTCACCCTCTGGGTTTTGAGACATGACTGGTTTTCCTTCTGAAGATGCAGTCCAGAAGAAAAATTCCCTTAATGCCAAAAAGACTGAAGTGTAATTCAGGGGAGCAAAGGGAGGAGATGGTACAGATCAGGTGATCTGTGCCTCGTGCAGGTTTGCTTAAGGTTTTTGGAACTGGTATCTTGTGGTGCACTGTCACCCTGCTTTTTGCAGTGTTCCATGTTTGTAATTTTGTAGTAGAAGTTCCCATGCATTTTCTATAAACATAGTCTTTATTTTCCCAACTGGCCAAGATTGTGGTGGTCCTGCCTGGTGCTTCAAACTGCTGCTCTGAAGCCTGCGTGTTTCTTTCATAGCCAGCAGTGCAACAATGCGCCTCGTGGGGGTTTTGAGAACCAGCAATCCAGAACAGAGGGATGCCCCTGGATCCCTGGAAATGTTCCAGGCCAGGCTGGACAGGGCTTGGAGCAGCCTGGGATAGAGGAAGGTCTCCCTTCCCATGGCAGGGGGGTGGAACTGGATGATCTTTAAGATCCCTTCCAACCCAACCCCTCCTGTGTGGGAGGGCACAGGAATTTTGTCTCCTTTTAGGCTCCCAGTGAGTTGTGCTGATGTTTGTGCCTGTTTTGCTGTGCCCTGCAGCCCATGCAGGTGATGTTTTCGGGGGAGGCCACCCACAGGAAGTATTACTCCACCACCCACGGTGCTGTGCTGTCCGGGCAGAGGGAGGCTGCTCGCCTCATCGAGATGTACCAGGACCTGCTGCAGTGCCCGACCTGAGGCAGCCCTGCCTGACCACCACCACCTCCCAAAAATCCTCCTGCAGGTGTGTGGAGGGCTTCTGTTTTATTTCAGTTCGCAGTAGAACAGCCTTTTATCTTTTCTATTAAAAAAAAAGAATTAAAAAAATAAAAAGCCCTAATTGTTAAAAAGGTTAGTCATCAATAGCTTCATTTCTCCATGTGCTGTATTGTTAACAGGGAAGGGTGCTCCTTTTGGTCTGGTAAACTGTTTTCTCTGTCATTTTAATTCTGATTTCACTTTTGGTGCCTATCATGTTTGTTTTGTTTTTATTTTTTTCTTTCTGTATTGTAAGTGCCTTCTATACTAAAATAAATGTTGTAATAAAAACACTGGGTGCTGTGGTACTTCCTGGAAACTTCACTTGGTAACTTTCAACTTTTATTCAGTGATACAAAAATAGGTTGTTTTTTTTTTTCTCTTCCTATAAAATTTGGAGTAGGAGGAAAACAGGTGAAAATAGGTTAGAAACACATTGCACAAATGGTGTTTGTATGGAATAAACTCTCTGAACTGGGGATTTCCTCTGCCTGAATCACAATCCTGAGCAGAGAGGTCTGCTTAGGGCAGAGCTGACAGCACAGTGGTCAGTGTGGTCACAGCCCCAAAGCTGCCAGAGCTCCAGGAGGGTTTGGACAACGCTCTCAAGCACAGGGTGGGATTGTTGGGGTGTCCTGTGCAGGGCCAGGAGTGGGATTTGAGGATTCTTGTGGATCCCTCCCAACTCAG
>VZTZ01002522.1:994-56316 GCA_013400955.1 Drymodes brunneopygia | reverse complement strand
TGTGCCACTTCATTTGGAATGCTTTCAAGCAGAACAGTAGCCCATACAGAAAGTCAATTACATGGTTCAAGGCAGACTCAAAAAGCCGGTCTGGCCAATTCAATCATTATGTAAAGGAGTGAGGAAGAAAAGAGCCTGGGGAGTGAATATTTTTCATTTGGCCATGGGGACGGACTGTGGTAGGGGAATTTGCTACGTTGGTGTGACAAATGTGATGAAATCCTAATTCCTTCTTCCGCCGACTCTGCTTTTAGACTGTGTGTCCAGCTCAACTGAGGAGAAAACCTAGGGGCCTGAACACTCCATCTTTATATCCTAATGTTCCACACAAGCAAATTAAAAACAAAAAAATTAGTTCTCTGCTTCCTATGGGCAGGCAGACACTCAGCTATTTCCAGGAGAGCAGTCACAATGGTGTATAACAGTTACTTGGAAAGAAAATGCCATCACTCCAAACATTCCCCCTTCCTCCTTCCCTCCAGCTTTATATACTGAGCATGATGTCATATGATATTAAATATCCCTTTGGTCAGTTTGGGTCACCTGTCCTGGCTGTGTCTTCTCCCAAGCTCCCATGCATCCACAACTTCCTTGCCATGTCTATATTATCAACACTGTGTTCAGCACCAATATGAAAACAATTAATTTTATCCCATCAAAAAACAGCACAAGAGACCAAAAGAATTTTGTTGCAGCTTTTGCAGTAGCATTCATGTGTCAAGATTAGAAAATGTGTAACCATGCACCAGGCTCCAGGGTTTGACCGTACAGGAGAAAAAGGTTTGTCTCAAAATCAAGTTTCCTTTACAGTGCAGTAATCTGTTTTCCTTTTGACTGTTGTGGGTTCTGCAAAGCCAGAAACTTGCCTGGCAGTAGACTGATCATGGGCTAGATTTCTTCACCCTTACACCAAACACGTTATTTCAGAGGGCCTATTTATGAAACTAGCAGTACTGCTCATATAGAAGGATGATGTTCTGTTCAGTAGAGGAGGCAGAACCATCCCCTCTGAGGCTCCTTGAGCTATTGCTTTATTTGTAATTAAGCACTTCCATTCCCATTTGCTACTTTCTTTGTGGGATTTATTTATTAAAAGTGAAACAAGGGATGCTTTGTGGAAAACAGATTAACATGGAAAATATTTATCTTCCTGTCATCCTTGAGAATCCATTTCTCATAGTATTACAATTCATCATTTTCTCTGGCTGAAGAAATGGTATTATTATATTTAAAATAAATGCTGAAATGATATATCCATTAAGTAAAATTTACATAGAATGTCTTAATATATACTGTTCTTCACCCAGGAGCATCAGATGTACCTTCTTAAAAAACAGTGTGGTTGTAGATGACTTCGTTTATTCCTAAATAGAGCTACGTAAGCTTTCAACCTCAAGTTTTGTCTAAGTTAATGGCACTTATCTGAAATATAATATTTTCATGTTAGCAGAAATGAACAGGAGGAAATAAAGAACACTATGCCCAAATGAAATCATAGGGTTGATTTTCAGGTAGACATACTGAATTTGCTAAGATTAGAAATATTAATGCTGTGAGGAAAATAATCCACGAACACCAGAGGTTTATGTCCAAAAAGGAGACAGAGGAGTCCTGTGACTTTATTCAAATAAAGGGAGAGGCCATGGGGCATTCACCATGGGGTCTCTCAAAATTTTGGGGGACACAGCCTGCCTTTTATTCTAATTCCCCGACCGCATTCCCTTCTCTCTTTTCCTATTAGCTGAAGTACTCAAGAGGCACAGGCTTCCCGGCCCTCTAATACAGACCCCCCTTTTCCAATGCATAATCCCCCCACCCCTTGTCTTTCCCAGAATGGTCCTTCTTGGTTCCTTTCATATTCCAGTATTCAGTTTTATTTATCAGTAGACCTGTGGTTTGTTTGTAAATGTAAATTTCAGTGGAATTCTCCCCATTGTTTCTTTTATCTCTGGATGTCAGTCTTATCTCTCAGACACTGTTTGTGAAGACAAGTTTCTTCATTCCTTTCACTGCATAACTGGGTTAGTATCTTTCTTATTACTTCTGCATCACTTGCTATGCTAAGAGAGTGGTAACAATAGGTATTTGCTGCCTTTGGGATAGCAGCACTGGAAGAATGGCTGGAGGAATCGTACGGCTTCTGGATCCATTCCTGGGATTACTGTACAAAAAGCATTTTCCTGTATTTTTCCTTTTAAACCCAACAAGCCTGAGTTTTCAAAAATACCCTGTGGTATCATCTGATAAATATAATAGGGATTAAGAAGGAAAAATTTACTCTCTTAGACACATTTTAATGACATTTCATTATTTAAAACAAGTGAACTCATGTCTTAAATTTGACCATCTGTAGTTTCAAAGGAAACAATACCACCGTCACATGTACACCCTTTTCTGTGTCTTTCTGTGAATTCATGATGATATAATACAACATGAATCTATTTGTCAGTGGCATCTTCCCTAGCTAACATGCCCAAGTAAACAACAAACACATGATCTGAGGCACCATGTTTGCTTGAGATTCCTCCAGTACTTACTGAAGCCAACAGGACATTTGAAAGATGACCTGATGTTCCTAACTCTGAATTTTTGCCCCGGCATTATTTGCAGTTTAATATGAAAAAAACTCTTTATAGGCTGCCATGCATAAAGAAACGTTTGCATAATTTCAAAAAACAGGGAGTTAATGCAGTGTGGTGCTGGTCGATGGACCAGGCACCGCATCCTTCTCTGAAGTGTCCCTCGCTGGAGTCGCTCAGGCGGTGCTACCCAAGCACCTATGCAAGCACGCAGTCCACTGCCGATGGTCGAGGGGAAGCAAGACACAACGACCCAATATGAGTGACAAGCAAGCTTCCACTTTATTAGTGTTACCCACGGCTTATATCCCCTTAGTGTTAATTATGCCTACTAGTCACCACACCATTGGCTGATTCTATAAAGATTCATTTACATTTCCCTCCTACATTCCATTCTTGTTGTTATCATTCCATTCTTGTTCTCAAGGATCTTCTTCACTCTATTGTCTACAATTCAGCTTCTTTCCCAGAGCTCAAGGGCAACGTGCCCTTCAGACAGGGGAGGCCCACACTCTGCCCTGCTCTGAGAAGCATTCTGCAACAGTCCACCCTTGCAGGTGGACTCAAGCAGCCACTCACACACAAAGTCTTTTGCATCCTGGAGATAAAGAGGCAGGAGGGAATCTTTGCTTAGTATTACGAGGTGTTTATTTGGCCCCCAGGGACTGAACACAACCATCTCGAAAGAGGCCAGAGGCAAAGAACCAGGAACAAAGGAAAGCACAAGCTCTTATAGAGAGCGGTACAAGGGGCAGGCAAAGCATCATAAACCAATAACCTGAGGGCTGGGGGTGGAGACAGGGTTGAGTGTCATAACTCATAAGGGGCCAATGGGAGAGGGGAGGGGAGGGGAGAGAGAACCAGGGACTAATAGGGTGTTGGAGAAGGGAGAACTTTCCAGGTAAGAGGTAAAGGGGTGGGGAGGTCAGTGGGCCTACTAACTGGGGAAAATTAATGTAACTGGGCAGGGTCCAATGGGGAGAAATCATTCAACCCTTCATGGGTAACCTCAAACCTTGGAGCTGTCCCACCAGCATACCTCTGCTGTCTTGGGACCTCTTGGCTCCTCAGTAGCTCCCAAGGTGGACTCAGCCACCGCAACAGGGACTGATCACAGGGCAGAGCAGAAATTTCAGTTCACTGGTAGGACTTTCTTGATTACTTTTTAGCTGCTTTGAGCTTCATAAAAGGACTGGGATTAATAAATGATCTGCTGAACCTCTTCCCATGTATTTTGAAGGTCTGAGGACACAGTATGAGATGCAAACTACGTGTCAGCTCTTGTGCCAAGCCTCAGCTGCTTTACACCAGCAGCAAGGTGTCAGCATTGGCAACATTAGATGAACTCCCATAGAGGGATGCATGAAGCCAGCAGAAATTTCTGCAAGGGGAAGGGGATGGGGATTAAAAACCTCTCGGAGTTCTGCCCCGTCCTCAATGTTTGGGGGTGCATAGCAAGTCCAGACTTCTTCCACCTCCTTTTTGTGTCACATAGTTGTTGTAGGCTCCCACATAGGCTCTTGTTGCGGTGTTCAGGCTCTTCAGCTAGGAACATACCTCAGAGACTAGTTATTCCTTCCCTTCTCAGGAGGTACTTTGTATCTTACCTTCTCTGACTTTTGTAATGAAATTATAGCTTTCTTTATTGCTTCCTGCCTTGGTATCAAAGCTTTGGCAGAGGAGGGACTGGTGTGAAAAGGGCACCTACTTACCACGCAGTGAGCCTCATGTAAACACCTCAGGAGATTAGATGAGAATGTTTCATGTGACTGCGGTGTTTACGCCACCTGATCAGAGCCTCAGGCAATCCAATTCCTTTACATGAGGCTGGCAGGCTGTGCAGGGATACTTCTGTCCCTTTCCAGTGACTAGGCCCTACAGTGTCTGTAATCTAAGGGCCACATTTCTAGAACATGAATAAACCTTATCTACTCAAGTTAGGTCTGTTTGACATAAATAGTTACTAATGTGAAAATGTAGTTAGGTTATCATAAAGATGCCACAATCAGCATGCAGCAGAGGTGATGTTAATCCCTCACTTGGTAATAGTCATATGAAGCCTTATGAAAAGTCCAACTTCAAAGTACCATGCTGTAAAAAAGAGTATGAAAAAAATGCAAGAAATATGAAGAAAGAAGGAGAGGTTTATACTGGAGAAAGGTTGAACATCATAACTTTCTGCAGGGAAAGGGGATAAAATACCAAAGATAGCCTGGTTTACATTATCTTTTTATCTGAAGCAATAGCAGATGTCATAGGTTAGCATGGTCTGGTCTTATTACACCAGTTTGCTTTGCCTCATTTGCAACTATCCATGTATGATTTAGGACTGATGCAGTTTGAAGGAAAAAGGCTTGTTTTCATGATTTTAATTGTTGCATTAGCAACCACTGTAGTTAGTGGAGCAAGAGACTGGTACAGAACTAACACCGAGGCCCCTATGGCAAATCATCTGCTACCCATCTGCCTGCCCAAGACTTAGCAACACATTAGAGTCCTTGGGCCTTGTGGCTGCATTTCAAGCTTCAAAGCTCATTAACTTGGCAATTAGTAGAAAATCATTTGGCACTTTGCAGACCCTGCCTAGTATATTCTGGGCTGGGATTTGAGGGGTTTTTTTGCAAAAGAGTCTACCCAATGATTAAACAACTGTGTCTGCAGTTATATACCTCTGTTAACTAGCTTCCTTCTCAGCTGAGAACAGTTATGTCATCTGTTTGAAATTTGTAGTGCCATTGAAAATATAATCTCTCACTTCAAAAATAATACAAGTCTTGCAAGGAGGACTATACAGTGATAGGATTTGCGGGGGGAAGAGAGAGAAAAATGCACATACTCAAGATACTGGTAGGAAGGATGTTGAGGTGAGTATTTCAATTTCAAGCTTTTGTTCTTTCTGCCTTTCACTCTGTATATAAACACCAGGCTACTCTGATTTAATGTGCTGTTGCACATTAAAAATCTTAGGTCATCTTGTGAGTCATCTCTAAATTTTATTTCCACCTATTGCTTCCAGGAATGGAAGAAGGAGGGATCTACAATCTGCAAATTCTTGTGTCCTGTGCTGGTGTTGTCCTGTGTGCCTTTTGGTTGCTGCTTCAAGTCAGTACTTAAGAGTTTTTTCCCCCCAGATGTTTAATTTTTGATATATAATATCTATTGAATTGTATGCAGTGTAATATCTTCCTGGTGTTACAGAATATGCTTCTGTCTCCTTATCATATCACAGATTAGAAGACATATAACACTGACAAATAATTTCTTATATAGCTATCAAGTGACATAGAAATGAAAGCATCTCAAAATTAATGAGGAAAATTATTGCTTCAAGTGGTGTGCCAAATCCAATATGACTACTGGTGCAATACATTTGTGAGAAAGCTACGTTTTTTTATAAAGAGAGAAACAGAATCTTACCAAAGTATTAGTTATAAACTTATTGGTAAAGTGGTGAGCCGAGTCTGTGCTTTGCTTTATATTACTGGGAAGTACAGTTTGGCTTACTTGACAGATAAGGAAACAGGAAAAATTAGAAAAGATACTTTGAAGTAAATGCAGTGTTATTTAACTACCTCTTGTGAAACTGTCCATCTGTGCTTGTTTTCTTAAAGATGCTTATATGATTAAAAAAGGCCATTGAGAGGGACCAATCTAATGTTTGCTTATGCCTTAACATGTATTACACGTGAGGGAAAAGATTCCCATAAAGACTGCACTAAGTTCCCTGTCCCCAGAAGGGCTTCTCCTGGTAGTCAATCAGGGAAGAGAAAGCCACCACGATAAAGCAAATACCCAGATGCCCGGGGAAATCAAGCTGTAGGAGGAATCTCAGCACAAAAAAACCCAGCTAGCTATGGACACAACGGGGACCATTTTTGCTTTGGGTTGCTTGGAGGGATCAGGGGTTGCTCGGAGGGTGAGCTTGGCCCTTCTGCCCCCGCCCTCGTGTTTTCTTCCCTGTGGTTCTATTTCCCTGCCTGTACCTACTTCGCCTTGCTGCACTGATTCCGTGAACCAGCTCGACACTGTGAAGACCTCGTGCTCTGCAGTCGCCACCGCCTGCATTCGGTATCTGATCATAGCCGCCATTCTCAAGTAGCGACTGCAGCCGCTGCCGCCCCCATCCAGTAGCTAATCACCGCCGCTGCCCGCCTGTACTGAGGCCCTAGCGACCAGCCTATCGCTGCTACTGCAGGCAGCAGCCCCCGCTGTGCTTCCTCAGCACAGCCGCTGCCACGTTTCCTGCGCTGCCCGCCTGCGATGAGCGCGTAACGACCAGCCTGTTGCCGCCACTTGGCTGCAGCTGCCGTGCCCTGACCCTGAGAACACAAGCTGCTCCAGGATTGTGCCCATGGTCACGGCAGCCTGTTCCCTGCCGATGGAAGGAACACACAGCGTGCTACTGTTTGGAAATCGTGCCGAGCCTGCCATGGGAACTATGAAAACGCACAGAGGTTTGCAGCATGCATACTCTGCCTGCTAAGTTGATGCTGACAGACTGCCAGGGTCCTTGTGGTAAACGCTGTCCCTGCCTTCTGTTTCTTTCCACCCCCCCACCCCCCGCCCTTTCTCTCTGTGCCCTTTTCCTATCCCCCTTTAATACGAACGCTTACCCTTTTTTGTCAATAAACGGTTCTCAGATATAACATTGCCGTGTTTGCGCTTTATTTTTGTTCGAAAAATCTGTCAAAAGAATCTATCAAAAGAATCTTTCCCGACTCTGCCTTTTTAAATCAGAACAGGACAGCCATCTGAGGTCTTCATGTCAGAACTGGGATTAAAGTTCAGGATGAATACTGAACAGGTTTTTTGAGGTGAACAACCTGCCCTCAGAGGCAGGCTTTGTCAGTCTTAAGCTAATTGCAAATTTGGTTTTGAATCTCATAAAATTGTTTGAGCAAATATATATGAGGAAAAGCCAAAAGGAAGCAAGCATTTTATAAGTGTCAGTATCAAATTTAATTCTCCATGTCTCCTCACCCAGCTTCATCCTCTCACCTCCCTAATTTCCTTCTATGTGTCGAGATTTGCCAAATCAGCCCGCTGGCCAGAAGTAACAATCTGCGGTAAGACAAAGGAGAATGAGTCCTTATACTGGTGGTCAGAGCACATGCTTGGGACAGAGCGACCTGGCTTTAGGGTCCTGCTCCAAGGATTATTCAAGTATTTCTCACAAAGCAGAATAACTGCAATGGTAGAGACTGAGGAAAAGATACTTCCAAGGCTGGCATGATCTCTCTTTCAAGGTGCTAGACTTTCTTCAAATCCCTCTATCAACTGAAGAAGTACAAATGTGAAAGAGGCCTTTCACATTGATCAAAATAAGCTGCCCACCCTGTTCCCCCACAGCAGCAAGTTTGAAGGGCAAGCAGAGAACAGAGGTAATTGCACCCTTTTCTTCCTTATTTTGCAGTCTGCATATTCATTTCAATTACAAATTCCTCCACTTTGTTTTCCAACTAAGAAAAACTTTTATTACTTTAGACAAGTCATCTTGATCTTCTGTGGAAAATGAAAAAAAAAAATCACTGGTATGTCAAGACCATCAGTTAATAATGCTTTTATCTTGAAAGTCATCTCCTTCCTCTAAGTCTTTGGATTTACTTCTTCCAGACAATATCATACAGTCATAGAATGTCCTGAGTTGGAAGGGACCCACAATTAAAGTCCAATTCCTGCCCTGGACAGGACAGCCCAAAAATCACACCATGTGCCTGAGAGCGTTATCTAAATCTTCTTGAACTCTGGCAGGCTTGGTGCTGTGACTGCTTCCCTGGGGAGCTTGTTCTAGTGCCCAACCACCCTCTGGGCACAGGATCTTTTCCTAATCTATCACCTAAAGCTCCCCGACACAGCTTCATGCCATTCTCTTGGGTCTTGTCACTGGTAACCAGTGAGAAGAGATCAGTGCTTACCACTGCACTTTACCTCAACTGACTGGTGATGATTTTTCTGATAGACCCTAGGACACAGTTGGCCCTCCTGGATGCCAGGGCACTGCTGAGTCATATTAAACTCCATGTCAGCCAGGACCCTTTTCAACAACGCTGCTCTCCATCCCTCCAATCCAGGGTTGTTCTATCCCAGGTGCAGAATCTGGCACTTGTCTTTTTTAAACTTCATACAGTTGATGATTGCTCAGCTGTCTAATTTGTCTAGGTTTCTCTGCAGGGCCTCTCTGCCTTTGAGGAAATAAACAGCTCCTCCCAATTCACTATCATCATCAAACTTAGCATCCCTTCAAGTTCTGCCTCCAAGTCATTTATGAAGATGTTTTAAAGAGCTGGGCCTAAGATAGAGCCCTATGGAACCCCACTATGGCTAGTCACCAGCCTAGTGTAGCCTCATTCATGCTTTGTGCCTGACCCACAAGCTAGTTGTTTAAATATGACATTTTTACCCAGCTGTGTGCTGGACATTTTGTCCAGAAGCATCCTGTGAGAGACAGTATCAAAAGCCTTACTGAAATCAAAAAAGATTAAATCACCTGGCTTCTCTTGATCCACTAGGTGGATTACCTTGTAGATGCAGAGTGCTCCATATACTCTTAAATTAAAATACAGATATCACCCACACTTTTCCCCCTCTAAATATTATTACAGTTGGAGGATATATGCTGCTCATTTCCCCCCCAAATTTTAACACATTGACACAGGAAAAGTATGAAATATAAATACTTCTGATATGAACTGAAACTTGCAAAGAAACAAGCTAAATCTCCATCATGATCATAGAGGTTCTTTTGCCAGCCTTGGTTTAGATGAGGCAGAGGTAACTTGCAGCAATATCTGATTACTGCAGGAAATACAGGTCATTATATTTAATGATCTGGAGCTGTAGATGTATTACGGTTTCCATCTGTCACTTTTGATTAATACAGAGCACTGAACTGGAATGGAAATAAAATTAAAGAGCAATGTAATCAAGGACATCTGGGGTATGGGAGGTATTGGGAGCTGTTACTATCCACCATGGCCGCTGTGCACACGTCAGGATGACTTTGGCACTGTTTCATAAGCAGTTTGGAGTTAGGTTGACATGTGGCACTAAAACAGCATATTACTCCAAACATCTAGATCTTCTTCCTCAAGTCCATTGACATGTTCAAGACCATTTTTTAGCAACTATGAATCAACTGAGGGAGCTGAAGAGTGGCAGGAGAGTGGCAGAGGGCATTTAATTCCAGGAAGATTGCTGTACTGGAACAGAAATTGGATATCTGTAGCACTGCAATATAAACTACCTGTACCAGTCATCATAGAAAGTCAGCATTCATCCACTGTGTCATACAAGGTTTAGATTTATGTTTTTCATGTCTGTCCAAAATTTGTATCGTTAGGGTCTGATGACAGGTGTGTTTTCTTCATAGTAACACTGCAATTTTTAGTATAAATTTAAAAAAAAAGATGCTCAACATACAGCGATAGCATTTACTTTAGCTTGATTCTTCCAGAGTTTGGTGACCACTGTGTCTTTTCAGACCTTAAAGATGTTGCATAGATAGCAGAAAGAATCTTTCCTTATGCTGCACAGCCAAAGCAACTGAATTTTGAAATAATGAAAATCTTGTTGTCTCACTGTATTGTTTTAATGCTTTGTTGTTTTTATTTACACAGAAAAATTAGTCCCTAAAAATGGTAGTGTAACACTACGTGGGACTCCTGAGACCCTCCTGTCACCCCAGCAAAGGAAACAGGTTCTGACCCTATATGTCCTGATGGTATCAGAGCACATTGTGTGCCAGTGTCAGCCAAAGCTTTGTATTTTTTTGCTTCTATTGTGCCAAGACAGTCGATCCACACAGTCCAATAGACTCAATATTCCCTGGCGTCTATCTGGCTAGAGACAGGGCCCCTCTAGTTCTGGCTATTGTTCCCCCCCTGGGCATGTATTCTGGTGGTCCCTTCAGGGGCATCAGACATGTCATCTTCCCTTCTGTTAAGCCTAGCAGCTCGGTCATGAGAAACTGGAGCTACACTCATTCTTGCAGAATTCCTCATTAGTAGTTTCATCTTTTAGCTTACAGACCCATGCTAGGACAAAAGTGAGTTTTCCATCTCTTCTCATATATTCCCCCTGTTCACGCTGGAAGAACCTCAGGTTGGCTTATGGGGTGTACCCCCTCTCCCTAGCTGGGAAATTCCTGCTTCTGATAGCAGGGACTCTGGTTTGCGCTGACAAAACTTGGGGAAAGTTCTCTTTAAGCTCCTTCTTGAGTTTCTGACTCTCTTCAGTCCTTTCTTCTGGTTTCCGCTCAGTGAAATCTGTTTCCACTGCCGAGATTTGGGCTTCTGTCCTAGTGTGGACAGTATCTTCATATGTTCATAGCATTCTAGTCATTAATGCCCACTGTCTCATTTCCCTCATTCCATTACAGCATCTCTAGGAAGTGGGAGTATACTTGGCCTGCGTGGAGTGAGTTTGAGCCATATCAGTGTTGTACATTTTACCAGGACTGGACGCTTGATGATTTGGTCGTCATTTGAGAAANGGACAAAAGTGAGTTTTCCATCTCTTCTCATATATTCCCCCTGTTCACGCTGGAAGAACCTCAGGTTGGCTTGTGGGGTGTACCCCCTCTCCCTAGCTGGGAAATTCCTGCTTCTGATAGCAGGGACTCTGGTTTGCGCTGACAAAACTTGGGGAAAGTTCTCTTTAAGCTCCTTCTTGAGTTTCTGACTCTCTTCAGTCCTTTCTTCTGGTTTCCGCTCAGTGAAATCTGTTTCCACTGCCGAGATTTGGGCTTCTGTCCTAGTGTGGACAGTATCTTCATATGTTCATAGCATTCTAGTCATTAATGCCCACTGTCTCATTTCCCTCATTCCATTACAGCATCTCTAGGAAGTGGGAGTATACTTGGCCTGCGTGGAGTGAGTTTGAGCCATATCAGTGTTGTACATTTTACCAGGACTGGACGCTTGATGATTTGGTCGTCATTTGAGAAAAGGATCTCTATCACAGCCAGTTCTTGCAAGCATTGGACTCCTTGCCCCATGGTGTTCCAAAAGGCCATACTGCAGCTGGAGGTCTTCGTGGCAAAGGTATCTCCCCTTCAGGCTTGTTAAGAGTTGTGCCCAGAGGCTGAGAGGTGTGGGCTGTTGGGGAAGATGAAATAGGAAAGCCTTATAAATATGATTACCTGGCAAAAGATGCTGAAAATAGCGAAATTGAAATGAGGACAAGCTTTGAGATACCAAACCCCAGTTACTGAACAACTGGAAAACAATGGCTTGGCCGACTGAAGGTAATCCCCCTTTTGATTAAACAATACCTTCTGCTTTGCAGACAGGTTCAAGGGTCAGAGCAGACCCTACCAGCTTGGCAGAGGGTCCAAAAAGCAGTTTTTAGGGTTTAAAATATAACACCATATGGTAATACAGTAGTTCTTATAGGTTGTATGCAAATGTTGTAGAATTTGTAACTTGTTTTAGATTGGTTAATGAAAATTAGAATATTCAGTAGAGAAAATGATTTATTGTATTGTAAACAGCAACCTTGGTCTCTTAGCCCGGCTCTCTTCCTTTTGCTCTTAGCTCTTGCTTCTTCTTTCTGCGCTCTGAGCCCTGCTCTCTTCACTATCTTAGCCCTGCTCTCTTCACTCTCTCTTAGCTTAGCTCTTAGCTCTTCTTTCTTACCACTTCACTGACCTCTTCTACACTCTCTCCCTCTCATGTTTACTTTCTCACTTCTCTGACCTGCTCCAGGCTGCGTCTGGCAGCCCTTGGCAGGTCCCCTGCATATACACTCCTTTACAATAAACTTCATGTTTTAAGACCTAACTTCAGAGATCTCTCATCTCTGTCCCAACCGTCCGGAACAGAATCAAACCAAATCCTACAGTGGGCCTTCTCACGATCTGTTTATACTCACATCAGGCAGCTAGCTTCAGTACCATCCAAAACTGTAGCATCACCTGCAGTGTTCCAGATTTGGATCAATATTGACTCATTGGTTCATTGGATGAGGTCTTTCCTCAGATTGTGGAGATTTTCTAAGGATAAAGATTCAGTAATTATTTCTGGTTTTGATTCCTCTGCTGGCTGTTAGGGTCCTGCCTCCCCATTGTTATGCACTAGGTGAATGGATTTGTTCTTATATTTTCTCCTCTGGACAGGGGTGGGCTTAGGTTGCCCTTCTGGTTTGGCTGCAGCCTGAGTGATTATGGTGTCTGTGAATTTGTTCTCCTTCCCTTCTGGCTGTAGGTGCTGTTGTGCATAATAATGACCAGCATGTAATAAGCATTAGCCAGGGCCCAGCACAGTGCACTAAGTTGTCCCTCTTTGGAGCTGCCACTGCAATTTTCTTTCAGATATTCTGCTCTTATCTGGATTCTGAATCTGTTCAAAACTATTGGGGCAGGGTATTTCTTCAGAATCTGACCTATATCCTCCCACAGTCCATGTGATTAAGGATTTTCCATCACTGGGAAAGATCTTTGGGAAACTTCCCTGGAAATCTCAACCGTATGTTTCAGGCCATATGGAGGAGACGTAGCAGAATTAACAACAAAAATATAGTGTCTTTAACATCCAGAGGGAAATCATCATTTTCAAAAGGTGACATGTCAGACCTGAGGGGAAGAAGGAAGTAAAAGGCTGGGACAAATTGTTCTGGTAGATGGGGACAGGAAGCATAATAGCCCCTCTATAATCCAGGAGGAAGCAGTTGGTGACTTGATGGGCCACTTCAATGCTCACAAGTCTGTGGAACCAGATGGGATCCATCCTAGGGTGATCAAGGAGCTGGCAGAAGAGCTCTAGAAGCTTCTCTCCATCATTTATCATCAGTCCTGCCAAACTAGGAAGGTCCCAGATGACTGGAAGCTGGCCAGTGTGATGCCCATCCATAAGAAGGACCAAAAGGAGGATCTAGGAAACAAGGCCTGTCAGACTGACTTTGGTGCAGGAACAGTTCATCTTGAGTGTAATCACACCTGACCTACAGGATGGCCTGTGGATCAGACCCAGCCAGCATAAATTTAGGAGGGGAGGGTCCTATCTGACCAACCTGATCTGATTAGGTGACCCGCCTGGTGGATGAGAGGAAGACTGTGGTTGTTGTCTACATGGACTTCAGCAAAGTCTTTGACACCATCTCCCAAAGAATAATCCTGGAAAAGCTGGCAGCCCATGGCTTGGACAGGTGCACCCTTTGCTGGGTAAAGAACTGACTGGATACCAGGCCCAGAGAATGGTGGTGAATGGTGTTGCATCCAGTTGGTGGCCAGTTACTAGTTGTGTCCCCCAGGGCCTGGTCCTGTTTATGATCTTTATGAATGGATGAAGGGATCGAGTCTACCATTAGCAAATTTGCAGATGACACCAAGTTGGGTACAAGTGTCAATCTACCAGAAGGTAGGAGAGCTCTGCAGAGGAACAACAGGCTGGATTAATGGACCGAATTCAACGGTATGAGGTTTAACAGATCAAGTGCCGGGTCCTGCACTTTGGTCAAAACAACCCGCTGCAGCGCTACAGGCTGAGGCCAGAGTGGCTGGACAGAGGCCAGGCAGAAAGGGACCTGGGGGTATTGATTGATGGCAGACTGAACATGAGCCGGCAGTGTGCCCACATTGCCAAAAAGGCCAATGGCATCCTGGCCTGTTATCAGGAATAGCGTGGACAGTGGGACACTAGGAAACTGATTCTTCCTCTGTACTCAGCACTGGTGAGGCCACACCTTGGGTACTGTGTCCAGTTCTGGGCCCTTCAATTTAGGAAGCATGTTGAGATGCTGGAGCATGTTCAGAGAAAGGCAACAAGGCTCTGGTGAAGGGTCTGGAACACAAGTCCTATGAGGAGTGGCTGAAGGACCTGGAGTTGTTTAACTTGGAGGAGGCTCAAGGGAGACCTTTTGACTCTCTACAACTCTCTCAAATGAGGTAGTAGGCAGGTGGGGGTTGGTCTCTTATCCCAGGCAACCAGTGACAGGACAAAAGGACACAGCCTTAAGCTCTGCACCTGGGGAAGTTTGGAAGTATTAGGCATTAGGAATAAATTCGTGGGCATTAGGAATAAGTTCTTCACAGAAACAATGTTTGGGTATTAGAATGCTTTGCCCAGAGAGGTGGTGAAGTCACTGTCCCTGAAGGTGTTTAAGAAAAGACTGGAAGTAGCACTTAGTGACATGGTCTAGTTGATAAGGTGGTGTTAGGTCATAGGTTGGACTTGATGATCTCAAAGGTCTTTTCCAATGTAGTTAATTCTGTGATTCTCACCTCAAGTATAGCACAATGATTTTATCTTCCCCTTTTTGCATCTTTCCTTTGACCCATATGCTAGTAATACAATCAGCTATCACCGGTTCATTATCTCAATTAGTTTGTGTCCACTCCAAACCAAAGGCAGAGGGACAATTATAAAACTTCTTCAGGAGAACAAACAAAACATTAGCCTTACCCTGGTCATCCTGGGTAACCATTTTCCCTTCAATTCCTCAGAGGGAGACAATTGGTTTCTGCTAGGGGAGAGAAAGAGCAGTAAAAGTTTGGTCAACCTCCCTCAGAAGAAGACAATGCCTGCTACGTGGGAAGAAGAACACTAAAAGTTCTGTTTGCTAAATGGCACTTTGCATCAGAGAATGGTATCCTGTCCATGACACCAATTAAAATGTTGCAGTTTGATAGATATTAAAGTCCTCTGCTCAAATTAAGGTGCAAAAGAGACCAAAAGTGGGTTCAGCAATTCCAATTTTATTTGCAAAATTAAATGTATAGGGGAGAGAGGGAAGGGGAGAGACGGAGATGAGAATAGAGGGAAGAAGGAAGGGAAGAAAGGAGGGAGGGAGGGAGAAGGAGAGAAATAGTGCAAGTAGAAGATAGTTAGCACCATGGGTCCAGCAGAGTCCTGGTCATCCTTCAGTGTCCTGGGCTTCTTGGTGGTGGGGTCCCTCAGATTCACTCACTGAGTCATTTTTATTTGTGTGAAGAGTGAAGGTAGGAGTGACTTTCAGTTCCTCATTAACATGTGAGGCCACACTAGTAGTAGTTTTCAGTTCCTCATATAGCATGCTAGATGAAAGTAGGAGTGGTTTTGCTGTGGTACATGCTTGTTAATTTGGAGGTCCTCAAAGGTCTGCTGTGAGGATCATATACTGCAATAGAATGTTGGGGTGAAAAGTATCAGCTTGGGTCCAGCCTATGCAAACTCAGAACTGAACAATTTAATTTAATGTAAGTGAGACTATGCAATGTGAACACATTCTACAAGATAGCCTGTGATGTATGAAAGAAATTGCCACCCTAAAGCAATCCATATATATCTGAGAAAAAATGTGCAGTGTTTCCCTTTACTATCCTTCTCCACTGCAGATCCTTTAATCTTTTCATGCTAGGACCATTCCAGCTTCTTTCTGTGTAATACCAAGACCTTGCTGTTCACAGGGACAGTACTGTAGCATCCATTTTTTAAAATCTGCGCTATCTTATGTGCTTCAGGATCACGTGTAAATTTTCCTACGTGTTTTCTACATCTCCCCGCTTGAGGTCCCCACTGGTGATGGGTGAAGTACCAATATAATCTCAACACTGGGACTTTAAACTTAAGGCTTGACATGATACCAAAACTCCCAAGGGTCAATGTGACCTATTCCCTGTACTATTTGGTGTGGTCCAGTTTGTTCTGCACCCTGTGTTCTGTGTCTTCTTCATCTCCACCTTGAAGACCTGTGCTGATCTGAATTACGGAGGAAAAAAGTTGGAGAGAGTTTGGGCTTCGCCTTCCCACCCATCCCTATTCCACTGTCTGCTCCTGAGGAGGTGCTAGGGGAAAGAGCTGCTGCTACAACCTGCGATCCTTCACCTGAGATTGTGCTAAGGAAATTAGGGACAATACAGAGGATCTTGGTCCTGCCCTGCATTCATGGTTAGCAGTCCTCATGAAAGGACTGCTTCCCTTCCTCTTCAGCAAGACCTGACCAGTCCACAGATTGCATAGCTGTTATTGAGCCTTTCCCAGTGTCATGGGACTAGTGGAAGCCTAGACAAGCCTCCGATTTTGACAACAGTTTAAGTTTAATGAATCACTCTTGTCCACAAGTTCTAATGATGGCAAATCAGGTCTATTTATAAAAATGAATGATTTATTAAACAGACAAGAGATAAGAGATAAAGATCTTAATCAGAATTACTTACTACAAAGTATGAAAGTGAAAAACTACTAATAGATTGCAGCATAACATATAACACTGCACTATATCAAGGTACCTATAATTAAGCTGCCAAAAGAAATAGTATTGATTAGGAGTCAAATATAACAACCGCCAAAATTATGATAATATACACAGATTCCTTCACTTAAGCCCTGGAAAGTAACTGCAAAGCAGGCATGCCTACTCATGGGAAAAGCTCCATACATTTCCAGGAAAATGTATGGAAGATTTCTGCTCTGTGAAAATTTGCTGTGGCTTTTATAGTCTGTAAAGTGAGTGTCTGTCAGTCAGAAATCCAATTTATCTTGCTATATCTCAGTTCAACAGCAAGATGCTTATTGGAAACTGGGAGACTCCAGACCCAGTGTTAATCTCATGACACCAAAATAACTCACTACAAGACAGGTTGATCTGTTTGAGTTATCTGACTGGTTAACAAGATAAGCTCTTGTGGGGTGGTGAGATGCCCTGCTATACCCAAGCTTTTGGTAGAAGCACACACAGTGGCACTTTTTTAGATAGAAAAGTGTGAGTGGCCAATGTTACTGCTCTTTGCAGGTCTTTGTTCATCTGCCAGAGCAAGTGGGATCATTGAATATAATAGTAACTTCTTCTTTCTTAAAGAAAAATAAAATATAGTAAAGAAAAACTATAAATTTGAAAAGGAAGTGATGGGGACTTGGTAATTTATTTTAAAATCTTTTTCTTTTGTCTCTGGGTTTGTTTTCTGAACAAATTGATATTGTTCTGGAATTGCCTGAGTTTCTTAAAGGGATTTGGGTTCCTTCATTGCTCAGCTCTTTCCCCACACCGCACTCTGTGAGTGAACTGCTCTGATATAGTATTGTCAATACCAGTCAGTGTAACAGTGGAGTTGAGAGTCCTAATAGTCCTGATCCTGCAAATACTTGAAATTTTGGAACTAATATACATAGGCATGATTAAAAATAGTGGTGGACATTGTTATCAGGATTAGAGGCTATATTGGTGTCTTGGAGATGGTTTATTAACCCATCCTGGTTTTGGGGTCTTCGATCTGTTTTGTTTTGTGCCCAGGGGTGGTTGCTGTTCCTGCCCCACACCCTATCCTCCCTGGCGCTGGGGCTGCTGCGATGAACGGAAGCTGAGCTGCGGTTTCCGGGGGAAGTTCGGGATGGGGCAAGAGGCAGTCTTTCTTCCAGTGGGCAGTTGGACCACATACACATGGCCAGTATCTCTGACCAGCGATCCTGCTGTTCGTGTGAGTTTTGCCTGCTTCTTTTTTTCGTTTTTGTTTTGCTTTGGCACTGTGACTGAGCTTGCTAGCTGGGTTTCTTTTGCTGCTCTGCTGTCGGGAAGCCCAGAGCCAGCGTGTGCCCCTCCAGGACCCAGGACCGCCCTTGTTTCCTGCTGGGGGGCTGCCCTCAACCTCCGCACAGCCGGGATCCGTAGAACAAGCCAGCATTGGTGAGAAAAGCCCGAGGAGCGTTTTACCGTGTTCGGAAGCCGGACTGCTACTGCCCAACCCCCACTGTACCTCTGCCATTGGTCCGAGTTTGTGCTACACTGTAGCTTTTCACCCTCTGCCTTCCGGGAGGTCCTGCCCTTCCAGCTTGCTTCTCCAAAGGTTTCGTGCTACAGCTCCTCTTGCTATCGAGAGGGGGCACAGGGATCGGCTGCCCCTGGAGGTTTGTAAAAGAAGCCCCTTCTCCATCCCGTCCCACTGGATGTGCGTGCCATTACCGCATGGTGCCCGAAGTCGCACTGGAGCGCTCCCTGCAGCTGCGGGGGAATCATCGGACCTGCCCTTCCCACTGGGGGCCCGCCAGCGCCCCTGCTGGCTGTAAGCATAACTACACCAAAGGGGAAAGTGCCTGCAGCCGAGAGAAGGCTCTTACTGGGCTTCTTGTTCTCTTTGTTGTCGCTGCCATTGTTGTTGTTTGTTTGTCTTGTTGTACATAGTAGTAAAGAATTGTTATACCTTTTCCCAAATCTGTGCCTGAAAGCCCCTTAATTTCAAAATTATAACAATTCAGAGGGAAGGGGTTCATATTTTCCATTCAAAGGGAAGTTCCTGCCTTCCTTAGCAGACACCTGTTTTTCAAACTAAGACAATTGGAATTAAATATATTGACTAATTGTGAAAGGCATAATTTCACTCTCAAACTTTGCCGTCATTTGGCATTGTTGATGATAACATGTTCTCATCTAGAATAGTAATGGATATTTGTGCGTGGACACAGTTTTTTCAGCCAGAAGTCTTTGGAAGGAACAGTGCATTTGTCAGTGTATGTAGAAGCTCATGTAGGTTGTAGTTTTGTACTGCAGAACTTAGGAAAAAAGCTCATGTCAGAAACTACTTGGTAGACTGTGGGTAGCTGTTGTTATTATTCAAAGCTCTAAAGTTTGGTTTAAAGGAGCATTTTTAACAGATTCACACTAGTAGCAAGCAAGTCACACCTTTAAGAGACTGTATAGAACTGTCCCTCAGAAAGAAGTTTATGGCTCTCTCAAGCTAGGGTTTTGTAGCCCCTTTTCAAGGTATCACAAGGGTGATTGCTAGCTGCACTTCTGCACTGGTGGTTTTGCTAGTGGGAGGTTGAAACCACATCTTGTAATGGTTTTGAACTAATTTCTTCAGTTAAAGAAACAAAATTTGTTTTAAAAGCGTTCTAATCCATATGTCCAAGTGTTTGCTTCTTGAGCTGAGCTTACAGCTAATTTTATTTTTCCTTTATTAATAGTTTATTAATCCCTTAGCAGTCTGCAGTCTGCATGCATCACATTTCTGTTGTTCCTCCTTGTTGGTGGGTTATTTTTATTAACACTTGTTTAAAGCATGTATGTGTATTGCAGATGCATCACAGATGCCCAAGGCTTTACTATGTTAGCTCTTTTTATGTCATGTATTTTGGGCATAGTGATGTTTCTACCAGCAGCCTGCACAGATTCACAAGTCTTACTGGATGTGGAGATTCTAAGAGTCAGGAAATAGCAATTATTATTTTAGTACTATGGTGACTATGATTTTTAAAAAATATACCAATTTTATTTGGTTCATAATTAGAACTTTTAATCATAGTTTTGCTGTGCCTCTTAAAGTTTCTGGAAAAAGTGATGTTTTATAATTTATTACTTAAGGACTCTGTACTTCTTCTAGGGAGAAAATACTCAAGAGAAGATGGCATCAAGAGAGTAGTACAGGCTAAGCATCCTGCTTGATGCAAAGATGACTTTTGCTTTTTCTTTTATATACCTTTTACACAGTTCTATGTATCTACAAGTATTAGCATGCATACTTGTAATTCTTAAATCTGATAACTTAGCATAGTTTCAGTGTCCTGTAGAAACTGTAGAGCTAGGAGACCAAACCTTCTGCTATCTTGAGGAGCCAAGGTCCCTCAGTAGAACATACTCTGTTAACTAGAGATTAGCCCACCCCACCCCCCTTATTGGGCCCTCTTGTTAGATATGCTAATATGTAAGGTCTATAATTGTATACGCGATTTATGGTGGGGTGCATTGCGATGTATTCCACCAGGGCGAAGTGATGCGTTGAAGGGGATCTGAGGTAAATGACCCCCAACCCTCTAATCGTGTCTGTCTTTCATTTCCTAAGACCAGAAAAAGGCATCATGCTAGACATGCAGTCATGTGACTTCTTCCAGTTGAATCCCAGAGTCTGGTCTTCCTGCCATGGTGGGGATTCATGCCTTTTTTGGAAGATAAATGCTCCATGCTTTTAAGAAGACACTCCACATCTGATATCACTAGGCTCAAATAGGCAACTGTTCAGGTTAAAACACAGTCAGTATTTACACCAGTTTTACCTAGCCCTGCTGATGATGAAAATTACTCTAGAAGAAGTTCCCACAGCATACTGCAAGTGTATTTGGAGTAAAAAGCCTAGGTAGTTTTTGACCAGACTTTTCTTTTTGGGCAGTTAATAGATCTAAGTATCTGCTTAGTTGCCAGAAAACAGGAGGAACCTTTCTGTGAACTGTCAGGTAATGGCATTTGAAAATGAAATGCACACAGTGAACACTTACCTAGGTTCATGGTTGAAGGCTAATTCCAGGGTACTTAACGAATAAGTGTTTCCACAAAATGACTATTCAATATAGTTGTTAAGTGCAGATGTGTGCCTTTGTATGAAACAAGTAACTCACTGCACTAGCTCCTAAACAATAAATAATTCTGTGTATTCTACTTCAAATAGACTTCAGGGAGCTGGAAACTTGTTTACGGATATATGCAGGCAGACTTGCTTTACCTTTGAGCTCCTGAGTATTACTTTCTGATATTTCACTATATAGAGACTGTCATCCTGTTAAAATAAGACTTGGAATCATAGGATTGTTTGGATTGAAAGATGATCACATTCTAACCCCCCTACCCTGTGTGTGGGCACCTTCCTCTAGACAACGTGGGTCAAATGATTTGTAGCCCAGAAAGCCAACCATATGCTAGGCTGCATCAAAAGAAGCATGGCCAGCAGGTCGAGAGAGATGATTCTGTCCCTCTACTCTGCTTCCATGAGACCCCACCTGGAGTAATGTGTTGAACCCTGGAGTTCTCAAGCACAGGAAAGACACGGACTTGTTAGAGCAGGCCCAGAGAGGGGCCACAAAAATGATCATAGGGATGGAGCACCTCTCCTATGAGGAAAGGCTGAAGGAGCTGGAGTTGTTCAGTCTAGAGAAGAGAAGGCTCTGGAGAGACCTCATTGTGGCCTTTTAGTACTTAAAGGGGGCTTATAAGAAACACTTACTTTTCAGTCTGTGTTGTAAGCAAAATTTTCTGTCATAATATTCATAGAATTGACCCAGCAGAAGAGCAGGAACTGTGATTTGAAAAAGTAGCTATGACTTTTCCTGGCCAAATGCTGAAGTTTTTCAGTTGATGAAAGTCAATAGGCCTTTTGAATTAACGTTTAAATGAGATTGCTTTATTGCACTCCAATACAAATAAGAAGAGTGGAGTCCCTCCAAGAGTTCTCTGTGTCCTAAGATGATCAATCTTAACTTAAAAGCAGGACTAAAACTAATATACACAAAAAAGCAAAGGGCAAACCAAAGATTAAGTTGCATAATTTTGTTTCCTTCTTTTGTATTAACATAGTTATGCAATTAAAATCAAGGGAACTTTACAGCTTTAAAGGCTGGGCTCCTTGTTACAATTTTGATCCTTTTGGGTTAAAACACAAACAAGACACCTATTTGTTTGACCCAACAAGAAGAAGTAACCAGCACAATCCTACCACAAATGCCTGCTTTGGTGGCAATTTTATACTGGCACATGAAAATTCATTCATATATTTATTAGGAAATCCGACACGCAAATTTTATTGTTTAAGACGTAACTGAAATGTAGTACCTTAAATTTTTTAAGCTACTCACTAAATTATTTGTTAACAATTAAACAAATGAATTTCATTATCTCATGTTCCTGCAGAAACTGGGAAGTTATTCTGAGGTGAGATGGGGCATATCCTTCCATTTATTATATCTCTACAATTTACTCTGACACTAAACTGAGGATAAATCAGAACAGCAGATAGCATTCATTATAGTAATTATTTGTACATGCAGCAGAAAAAAGTCTTCCCCTTCTTTTTAACACACCTGCAAGATGACTTGTTGCAGCAAAATGTTTTTTCTTGGCTCTGATTAAAAGCACAAGTCACAGTTTGTCAGATCGTGTGAGTTAGAATTGCTCAGGCTCTTCTCCTGCATCCTTTTCAGTACACTTCAGGACTATGCAGCTGCTAGAATGAAGGCAGAGCTGGTTAAAAGAGAGAATTTCCTCTTCTTTCTGGCCAAACATGCAAACACAAAATGACTTCTAGGAGTCTTTGGATAGCTTTAAGTCAATGCCATGAAAGAGTCCCTGGAGAAGGTACCAAATTGAAATAGGTGACAACTGGTAACCAGCTGCATGTTGGAGCCACTGAATGGGTTTGCAATACATTCACTGGTCTTTGAGAAGATTAAGACAATTTAATTGTGAATAAGGGTTTTAAATACTGCATGGAATTTGTTTAACGCTTACATATAGGCTGAGATTTCATGCAGCATGAATTTACACTGAATCCAGTTTCTGCCAAGATTCACAAGGAGTTTAATTAATATTTGTTGCAGTGGATACATTACAGACAGGCCAAATCTAAGCACTGTTTTATAGGCACAACAGGCCTCAAATAATGCCTTTATACTCAGGGGTGCCAGTGCATATTTATCACTTATTAAAATGCAGTATTTGCAGAGTCCATGAGTAATATATTTAGCTAAAAAATATCAACACAAGCATTATTTGAGCAAAAGACAGGAGAATAAACTGTTTCATGCTGGAGATGGAAACGCCTTATGGTGGCAGGAGCAATATTTAAAATGGGATGCTGCATGAAAAGGAAATGCCATTTCCAACTTCTTTCCTTCCTAATATCAGTTTCATGTGTGTTTGAATGAATGTGTGGAAATTAAAACAAATCATTAATGTCAGACTCTATTTCCAGCCTTTGTACCAGTATGCACCTTATCTGCTCTGGTTGCTAAGCTGAGTAGTCTAACATGAAAAGAGATTAATAACTCTGAAGAGTCCTCATGAAAGACCTTGGTGTGCAATATGGTCTATATGATGCAGTATGGCAATAGGTATGGTCACATATCTACAAGTTTTCTCAAATTGTTGGCATGTATCAGAGTTGCCTAGGGCTGTTTGTGTACTTTTATAGTGTTTCTTTTTAAACTTTTGGTGCTTGCCTTTTTTACCTCAACATTCTTCTGTCCAGTCTCATGCTTTTACTCAAAAACACGCACATAGTCATGTACACAGATATAATTTTATCTTGTGTGCAGATGCTCATAGCTGAAATATAGAAAAATCATAATTTGAGACTTGATAAACAATTAAAACCATGGGAATTCAAAAGCAATAATAATCCTTCTAGGAAATACTCAGGGCTGAGTTATGATGGTGGCAGATGCTTCATGCATATAAATCAAATATTTACTGACTGGTGAACCAATTGCTGCTAAACATATCTTTTAATAGTCAAGGTAGCAGGGGAGACTGAAACACATTAAGGCATGAATGAAGCTAGTAGATACTTATTTGGACTGCACAGTTCATATGGATTTATGACACTGAATTATATTTATCAGAAGAAAAACCATACAACCCACTTCTCTCTCAAAGATAGATCTGTTCCTTGAGGACAGTGTAATAACTTCTTGATTCCAAAGTTATTTAATTGTACTCCAGGCTGATTTTTTAATACTGTGGCATGTACAATTAAATTTTTCTCAGGTGTAACCTCTATAAGTAATTTCACAAGCCACTTGTGCAGAGTTCAAAAATCTTCTCATGTCAGAGATGTAGTGATTGTACTTGAGAGCTCTTCAAAACACAGTTTACCATTTTTGCCCTTTTATAGAAGTTTGCCCCTTCCTACTACATTTTTTTGTCAATTACTACAATGTTTTTGGCTGTATGTGAAAGTACACAGATTTTTATGTGTTGGACCCATATGGTGAAGCTGAGGCATCTGAAGAGGACATTCATAGTTGATGCTCTGGATGTTCTTGAACTGATTTGGCTGAGACCTTTCTGCATATTTTCTACTGCTTTGGACAGGCAGGTGAACAGTGGCACTGACATTGAAAGTGAGCAAAAACGGTGAAGTCCAGGCCTATAATGAAGGAGTCTGGGCAGTACCCTTTACCAAATCAAAACTTTACCAAGAAGCTGTGAGAGGGAGATTAGTGACAGTGATTCCCTTATACTGTATATAGGGAATGTTATGGTAATAACTTTTTCCTGACCTCTCCTGGACTGTTGCTGTCTGTTGCTTCAATTCTTAAATTCTTAAATCCATTCAGTGGTGACCAAATTTGCACTAATGTGCAGTGGAAATGGGGAAACAGTTAGACAAGAGTGCGGACAAAATGTTGCTGAAGTCTGACCTAATGGATCTAATTTAAATGAAAATTGCAGGAATTAGCTTAAATGAGGGTTTAGGAATATCACTTGTTCTTCCAGTGTAGGATTAATCATGTAGTATGACCTAGCAGATTTTTAGTTATTGACAGCTTTTGGTGTTGCTAGTGAAATGCCATAAGGCAGTGGTGAATATTATGGGTGAAGTGGAGGTTGTAAATAATTTGTGATCTTCTGGCAGTGCTTTGAAAAGTCAGTTTAAAACCCAGTCCTTATAGATGCAGAATGAACACTGATTTTTAGGTAATATGCTGCACAATTTATTTTAAACAATCATTGGAAGTGTAAGGATTTTATCTGAAGTCAGTGGGTTTCCTTTCACAATGTGGACCTATAGCATTGAGAGGGTGATAAACAAAAGGCAAAAAGGAGACTGTAAATCTCTTGCTACTAAGAAAGCTATTTATCTTTCCTGTAGTTGTAATATGCAGTATCCAGAATTTCATAGGTATTCATGTTCTTTGCAATATAGTAGTTGGTCTGTTTTAGGATATTTTTCTGTCTAACATGATAATGAAAAGAGAGAATAGTGATACAAAGCCCATATAATTCCTCTGAATTACAGAGGCAATCAAATCCCTTAGCACGTTATGTCTGAATGGGCACATGCCTGTGAAACATTCTGGTCAAAGGAGACACAATCCACTTTTCCAGAAGGCTAGGAGGGGTTAGTTTCACAGCAGCAGGATGGAGGATATGAGCTGCCTTTGAATCTTATGTCCTGTGCCTCCTGAAGTATGGATGCCAGTTACTTGCCTATGGAAGAGGACTGCTTCAAACTTTCCTCAAACTGTTATGCAATACTGTTTCCCTGGTGTGACCAAGCTCTTTATTTGGAAAGTGTCTGGAGTCTTCTCAGCTACATTAATATATGTGTTTTCTTGCTATGACATTTTTCTGTAATTTTTATATTTATTACAAATGTTACTGGCTTTAAGCAATGTAAAAATCAATAACTGCAGAAAGAGTAGTTGCAGTAAAGAGGATGGGGAACATGCCATTACAGTAAAGTCCTTAAACTACCTGCAGGCTCACAAAATCTTACTTGCATCAAAGGGAAAACGTAATTCAGGTTTTTAGGGTAGGCCTTTCCTCTTTCTAGCAGAAGACAACTTATGAGAGGGGTGGGAAGTTCAAAAGCCCTTAAACTGTTCAAGGCAGCTCAGCCATTGGAGCTGAGAAAAGAGTGGTCTCCAAGGAACACCTTCTAAGCCTTTGAAGCATCACCTTCTGTGAAGCAAAGAGTAATTTGTACTGAATAACTATTTGCTGAATAATTTATTTACTCTCCTCCCAGAGGAGAAAATCTTGTTACCTTTTTTTTTCCCTCTCTGAAGAGTGTGTTGCCCTAAGCTGATTGTCCTCCTCTGTGTGTGTCTGTCCAAGACCTCTCTCTGCAGAGGCATTAACATCTTCAGGGCACAAGTCTTGGCACAGGTTGCTGGGTCTAGCCTGTTGTGTATATAACCCCTGTCTAGTTTGGGGAGCCTTCATCTCCAAATAATTGAGGTGGGAATTTTCTTTTGTACTGTATCAGTTGGGAGACTTTTCCAGTCTCAGTGCTGTGGTAGAAATCTACCATTTTTCAAGATGTACTCAGGGCTGGTTTATTTCCTTTTGCTCTTGTGGCAAATTGTTCCTTTAAAGGTTTGCTGTTGTTTTTTCCCTGTTTTTTACCTCTGAAAACTAACAGAGTATCGCAATCCTTTTTAGCCTTCCTTTTGCTCTATTAAAGCAGCTGATTCCTTAGGATTTTCACGAGGTCAGCTGTGGCAGGGAAGAGTACTGTGAAAGCTAATTTACCCCACATCCTCATTTTGCTTTTAATCATGTCCCTGCTTGCATTGCAACACTCTGTTCCACTGCCTGTTTTTCCAAAAATGGAAATTGAGGTGTTTGTGAACTCCAAATGTGCTTGATCTACCACATTTGTGTAATCACAGTAAGTGGATTGGGGAAGAAAGAGACCAGGTCAATCAGCCACGATCCAATGTTAAAAATAGGTGTTGCTTTTTATTCACTTTCCCTTACCCTTTCCTCTGAGTTCTGACACACTGCTGGGACTCAGTCTGGTAAACTGCTGAGAGCAGTTAATAATCTATTTTGTGTATCACTTCAGTAAAAGGTCCCTGTATATTGTAGATACCTGCATTTCTCTGATGATGGTGTTCTGGGCTCTCTGCTTTCAAAGTAATACGGTCTTGCATTTTGCAGTGTGGTTTTGTATTTTGCTTCTACTTTCTGCTTCCAATACCACTCCTGTCTGGTTCATGTTATTCATAGAAAAACAAAGGAAATGTTAATTTAATTGGGGATTTTGGAGTAGAAAGGAATCTACATAAAGTCCTGAAACCAACATTTGTCACTTGGTCTGCAGTCTGCCGGAGATGGTTATTTAAAGATCCCTGACTTGGCTATCTCTGCCAACAAAGGCAAGCGGAGCCATCAGAGGTGGCTACTTACCTCCCCCAGGAGTCAGCAGATAAGGAGAAGGGTAAGAATAGCACTTGGACTCCCTAGTCTCAAAAAGCAATGGTAGTGCAAAATGGCAACTGAGGAATCTTCTCTTTTTACAGCAACTTGGCAGATTTTAAAAAGAAAACCACGGAGAGTGGGGGGTGTGTGAATTCAAGGTCTGGTTTATAAATGACTTCCGTACAAGCTGCAGTTGATAAAATTCAGTTGTATTTATATATGCACACACACAGATATTCCATGATAGATTTGTTTCCTAACTGTAGAAAGGATAATATATAATGTATAATAATTTCTGTATTAACTCTAACAAGAGCTAAATGTATGTCTGAAATGTATTATTTTCATAGTACAGGGGACAGTATTGGCCTGTGTAATATAATGTAGTTTGTGTATGAGAGAGACAAGTGAAAACTCTCCCACCTCCATCTCTTGAACATATAAGTAGCGATTAAAAAACCCTTTGAGGCAGCTTCATGCTTGTTTTGAATAAACTTTGGTATTTATTCAATCCCTTTGAAGGTGTGAAGGATGACTTGGGGCAGGAAACTATGAGAAAACTGTATAAAGTCTTCAGGTCCTCAAAAATTGCCTACTTTGATCTCATTGGATGTTGGTGAAAAAGGGAAAAACTAGAAAACTAGTCTTGTTTATTCCTCTAATTAGGTATTTCTTTTGAATAATTAGTTGCTTGGATTACTACTCACATCTAACCTCTTTTGCACAGACCTTTCATAGCTGACCTTTTAAGGTCTCCTCTTTCTTTTTTTGCAAAGCATTTTATAAAGCTCCTGTTCCCTTAAACATCACTCCTCACTCATGCCTTTTCCTTAAACTGCCATATATAGTAATTCTAGTGCTGTGGAGTTCGTTAAAGAAAAACAGATTTTCAAAATTGGCCTTCAAGAGTGATAGTCCTTTTGTCAAAGCTGCAGTATGCTGAGTGAGTACAATTGTGATAGCAACAAAAAAAAGGATTTTTTTTGTTGCTATCACAATGCCATGGCTTAAGTAATAACTGCAGATGTCATCATGGAATTTTTTTCAATTTGGGAAGCTTCCTAAGTTGAAGAAGGTTTCTGCATGTTTTCTTAAATCTGCCTCTGCAGAAAGCAGCAACTCTGAGTCAAAAGGGGCAGACCACAAAAAAGGCATGCTTTTGTCTTGCAACAATATTTTTATAGCATTTGATAGAAAACTTCTTGCCAGTCAACAGTTTTTAATCAACACTGTCAGCTTGATTGACTTGACTCAGTAGAAGTTTAAATGAACAGCACCTTTCCACCAAATTAATCAGTGCCTTTTTTTTTTTTTTCTGGTGCTGATTATTTTACTGTTACTTTTGTAATTTTTTTGTTTAATTTCTTAGATAGAAAGCTAAAATTTGTCTTGGTCCAATACTGCTGCTTGAAATTCTCCACAGTATGCCTAGTCCTGGTGGCAGTCTGAGGCTAACACATTATTAGGATGCAGGGAATGCTACAGTATCCTTATTGTCTTTTCTTATGGTATATCAATACTTACATATCTATATGTAGTTAGTTCACTGTTTTTGAAACTTTTTGAAAGTGTGGCATTCTCTGGGTCAGCTGTGTCTGTGCTACCTCTGGTCAGAGAAGCTAAAACTATCCTTAGTTACTGAGAGCAACAGAAATCACAGTTCCCCAACCCTGAGGAAACTGGTGAATACTTATAGTTAAAGGTAGTTAGTAGTCTCTTCAGCTGCTACTCCTTGGCTATCTTTAGCCCTTGGAGCCTTTTCTTCTAACTCTCACTTATGGTGGTATTAATGGCTGTGTTGCTATGGTGTGAGCCAATTGCCGTCAAACCCTAAAGTCTAGCCTTGGGCATAAAAAAGATGAAGTTTCACTTGGAAACTACTGTCTAAGAAGTACTAGATCTAGTTTAATAAAACTAAGAAGCTGAACTGTCTAAATATTTCCCATTACTCACTTATACCTCAAAATGAAGAATAAATAGGACCAGTGCAATTCAGTGACATAGCTGAACCCCTCTCTCTTCTCCTAATTCCCTTCCAAACAAAACAAACAAAAAATTGTATGTAACTTAAAGGAGCAAGAAGCTATTTCCTGTTAGGATAAGGACTGGGCAAAATCTGCCTGGTTTATTTTGGCATTAGCAGAATTAGAAGACATGTCAGTGTTTCACAACTGTTTGAATATAGAACTATCAAAACATTTTGGAATATGTTACTGGCTGACTCATCACACTGACATAAATGAAGTTCAGGGATCCAACTCAGATTTACAATAAAGAAAAAAAGACAAATACTCTGCTGCAATTTGTTTGGAGGCATTAGTGGTAAGAGAATAAAATATATTCTGGATTATTTATGCATGGACAGACATATAAATATATTGTAGTTGTACTAATTATAGAACTTGTTTCTATGTTCACACAGGCAACATATAGGAATAGCAATAGACAACATGTCAATACACTTCCAGTATCTCATGCTACCCCTTCAGCCTGGGGTAGCTTCTCTTTTTTTGTTGCAGTCCAGTAAGGACTTTAGGCAACTTGCTTTCTGGAATTACTGCTTCAGTTTCCTCCTGCTCACTAAAGTGCTGTTTCTGTCTTGGAAGCATTTTTGGATGCATTTCAGTGGGCCTTTTGAATGTTACTGCTATACCTACTTAGCTCTGATGAAAGTAAGGAGGTCTGAACTTTCTCACTTTTTCTAGTCTTTGTTTAAAATATATTAAAAAAAGGAACAGTAGGTGCCTTTAAGAAGTTTGCTGCCTAGAAGTTTAACATGAGGACAGAGTCTAATTTGCAGCCATATATGTCAAAAGTGGCTCTGACTTCTCCTTAAACTATGCATGAAATACTTGTACCATCATCCTGAGAAAGGCAGCCGACTCCTGCACCCCCCGGTATTTTGACTGTTTTACAGTCATGCCTGCCCTCATGGAGGCACAGTGTAGATTCTGCTTTAATCAGCTGCCTTTTACCACCTCTCTGCTGCGTGTCAGCACCCACCTACATCATCAGTCCTTCAGAACTGAAAGAAATACTTGTAATTAGGACCTTTTTTGCACAGGGCTCTATCTAAAGGTTTTTAACGTGGATGCCACTACTGTCCCCAACTGAGGAAGTGAAGGGAAAGAGGGTGAAACCCCCATTTGCCCAAATTTCTGTGCTGTGATAAAGGAGACAGTCAGTGTAGGGTATATGTGGCCTGCCTGGTACCTCCACCTCTTCCATCCCATTGCTTTTCATCCCTTGCAGTCACTGTCAGTAGGTCACAGTGTTGACCTAGTGACCTAGGAAGGTAGTGTCTGAGCTGGCTGAGATGGGTGTTCTGGCTCCTCTCCTACAGGCAAGCACAGGAGGCAAGAATCTTCAAGGGTTCAGGAAGGAGTCATCCTGTGCTGGACCTCATGCCAGGTAACAGAGCAGCAGAGAGAAATCCAGTCTTTGACTCAAGCTAGACCTTGTTTGAAGGTAACAGTGGTAACTGGACCCCTCCTGCACCTCCTAAGGGATAGGTTGGGGAAGTGCTTGGGTACAGAAAATTACTAGGATTGGTTCAGTTGGTTAGAGCATGGAGCTTCTAATGCCAGGGTTGTGGATTTGATCCCTGTCTGAGCCATTCACTTCAGAGTTCAACTCAATGATCCTTGTGGGTCCCTTCCAATTCAGAATATTATGTGATTTTGTGATTCCAGGGATAAAGTTTATGCAGTGTTGTTTCAGCCATAGGGGCTTGCAGTGGTACATATGCAGTGCTATCTGCACTACCAGCTTGGTCATCACCTGCGGAAGGCTGAACAACAGATGTTCCTGACAGGCAGGGGGACTTTTGCTCATCTGAGCTCTCCTCTGCTTTAAAGATATGGCTAATCCACCAGGAAGTGGCTTACTGCTTGTATCCATCAAATGACAGTCATGATAGTCAAGCTAAACGGAGTGAAACTAAATGGTGCCTTTCGGTTGCCTACAACTTGTTGCCTCAATGCAGCAATGAACAGGAGAACTGAAAGAGCACTGCTTACTTGGCCTGTAAACTTTTGTCTTCTTGGAAGCTACTCTCTCACTATGAGGTGAGCCATGTTTAAGGACAAGGCAACCAAGATCATATGTGTTCATGTCAGATACTTATGGAGCAAGTTCATAACATTTTTCAGTCACTGCCTTAAGTGTTTGCTATCTTCATGGAATCTATCACAAAATGAGGCCAACAGGACTTAAACAAGAAAGGGAATACCAAACTTGAGCTCAAACCTGGTGCTACCAATATTCTGCATTCCCATTTCCTCTTATTACTTCCTCTGTACCTTAGAATCAAATGTGTGAAAAAAAAAGACAACATTTTGTAACTACTTTACTCACCACCAGAAGGCAGTGATGTGTGCAACATGCTCTTTAGTGGTGGACATCAGTGTAATGGAAGGTTGCACAAGCAGTGAAGAATAGCCCTGTGTTCTGTGATCACTACAGCAGGAACGTGAGAAGGATTATATGCCCCTAGCTTTTGTTAGAAAATGGCTTGCTATGACTGCTTGTGCAGTTCTTTGTATCATTGAGAAGAGGTTCCTAGACCAAATGTACTGGCTTGTCCTTTGTAATCCACAGGAGAAAGAGGACCATCTGGATAATTATTCATGTTTTTACTTCCCATAACTTTTCTCTTTTCTTTGAATGTGTACCAGCTTGACTCAGCTGCTTTCTGGTTCTATTTGAGAATCTCACTCAGCTGCCAACAGCTGGAGATGGTTAACAATTGCGGTAGCACTCTAACTGGGTAACTCCTTAAGAACTGCTCCTAGGAAAGGATTGAAACTGCTTGGAGTGATAGCTGATACAATTTGGCACCTAGCAATGGGAAGGATAACATTCATTATACAAAGAGCTTTCTGAAAAGCAACATCAAGTACTTCAGAAACCTGCCTTGGACCTAGCACCACAGGCATATTGTGGAATGTTATTACAAAAAAGAGGTGACCTTCTCCACAGGCTCCCTGACTGTCTGAGGTGCTGATTCTTTTGCTGCAGGCTCTGCTTCTCAATAGACAGCTTTTGCAATATGAAACAAAATGTCTTGAGGCTAAGACGATATTTTGACAGTTATTTTCCCTCTGCTCTGATGGCTTTGGCTGAAAGCACCACATCAATAACATTAACTAAAGAGAAGCGTGCAGAAATCTTGGCAGTTTGAGAGATGACTGATAGGGCCGGTGCAATGAAAGAAATCCCTGTTCTTCCTCCTACTCAGAGCATGAACCCTGCAGATACAGAGAGGCATGTCCCCTGGGGGTCAGTACAGGGATGCTCCAGTGGAGCTGGAGGCAGGCATTCTATTGCAAAACTGGGTTTTAACCTCAACTGTGCTAACCTCTTATTGAATGACACTGATATATCTGTGACTAATGTGTAGGACTTGATCTCTCTTCATTGTACTGACTTCCCTTCTGAGCATTGTCAAGCATTGGCACTTCACTGATTTGTTTGTTTGTTGTATTTGTTTATTATTGAAACCTTGCAGCCCCTGCTGTATGTCACTCTCTCAGGAGAGCAGACTGACTGCAATGAAGTAGATGGCAGTTTGCCATAAATGAGTGGCTCCCTTTCTGTTATTTCCCCCTTTTTTTTTAGTCAATGATTTGTCTTGGTTGGGTTTTTAATCAAAGCCAGTCTTTCTCAAATAGCCTGTTCTCCCTTGTATGTCTGTGAATGTGCGTGCACTTGGGAGAGAGGGAAGTAAAGAGGGAAGCAGAGAGCTTAACAGTCCTTGTGCTGTGTTGACAGATGAATTCTTCCTCAGTTGTCAGGTTTCAAGCCTGTTGGCAGCAGTGCTGGTAAGTGGGAAAAAATATGGCTAGGGAGGGGAGGGCAAGGCTGACCTGGTGGGAACTAGACTGAAGAGGCCTGTGTACTGCCACTTGCACAGTGACAGGCAGCGTGGTAAGGCAGACCTGTAGCCTTGGGGATCCCTGCAGTCATCAGACTCCCCACAGCAGCCCCCTGCTCACTTGTCAGCAAGGGATTTTCCTCCCCTCCTCCCTTGATAAAGATCCCTCAGCTGCTATTATGGGTTATATCCTTGGCTTATTGTAAAAGCAAAACGAAACAAAAAACAAAGGGAAAAAAATCCGCAGGGTTTTGCAATCTGGAGATGAGCCTTTGATCCTCTCACTTAGCCCGAGAATGGTGGCATGCTGGCACAGCTGCCCCCTGTGTACACCTGAGTGCTCCAGGGCTGGCCACACAGTTCCGTTTGCAGGGAGGGGAGAGAAGTGTATGCCAGAAATGTTAACTGCTCCCCACCAGTGTTAAAGGTGGAGAGTGTGCATGTGTGGAGGCAGCAGCCATCCTTGCAGAGCTAAAGCTCTGCCAGAGTGGTAACCTGCAGCTATGGAGTCACCGACAAAGGAAATCGAAGAATTTGAGAACAACTCTCTGAAATACCTACAGCCAGAGCAAATAGAGAAAATCTGGCTTCGTCTCCGAGGCTTGTAAGTAGTACTTTTCATCTCCTCCAATTTTCTCCCACTGTCAAAATTATTGTAGCACTTTATTTTTTCTTTCGTGCTGTACCTTTAAAATCTCCCAGCAGTTTCCACACCTGTTCTCCATAAATACAGTGACTTAATCTTAGCAAAAGATCCATTTACTTCCTTAAATTGAACTACTTCTTACATTGAACATTTTCAAGTGGAAATGTAGAAATGCCATTAATGAAGCATTTTAAGATATAAGCAGTTACTGGGATGCTAATTACTTCAAGTGTTTCACTAGAAAAATTTTGTTATAGTCTGAATGATACTTAATTGAATCCTCTGTTTTCAACAATCTTACCCTTAGCTGCAGCATAGACAAGACTTTCCCCACTGCAATGTACACCATTTCTAGCGCTGACATGGTGAATAAGGACAAAATAGGCAGAGAAGGCATAACTGGAAAACATTTCCAATACCATTTGTAATGGCAGCAAATTAATCTTCCACTGATTGGATTGTACTTATAAATTTATATGTTAAGCCTGACTTGCCATGAGATGACTGTACTGCCTCCTGAGTAGAAAAAAGTATCTGTGCTTAAAGAACTTGGCACTGCAGAAAAGAAAAAGCTGTAGTCTCTGCCTAGCTTATTTAGAAACAATGTCTGGTGTTTTTTTCATATTCTCAGTATGTAAAATTCTGTCAACCATTTGCCCATCAGTTCTTGGCCATGACAAAGAGGAGTGTTACCATGTCAATCTACAACCCTTCCTGTCTTCAGAACTGTTTATGTTTGTATTGGTTTTCTTCAGCCTCACATGTTAGACTTATTTAAATTTCAGCCCTCAAGGGAAGGGTAGTGGGGAGGGGACCAAGGAGGCTTGGAAACTGCAGAAGCAAAAAAGCAAAGAAAGAGTAGGCCAGTAGTTGAAACCAAATGGGTCCAAGTTAAACTTGAGATGCTTTTTGGGTGTTACTGTGTGAGCAACTCTATGGTATATTTTGCAAAGCATAGCCAAAACTTCTGTAGGACTCCAAGCAATATAAGAAATATTACATTAACATGTATTTCTTTCAAAGCATCATTCCAGGAAGTCTGTTTTGTGAAGGAACCTAATCAAAGTAGATGACAGCTGTCTTGTAAGCCTTCCTAATTGAAGAGCTACACAAAACAAGCCCTCTATTAGGATTTCTTGAATTTCTGTTTAATTTAGAGTTTAGGAGCCTGCTGATTTGGATTCTACCTGGAGTTCATAGATAAGCAGCATTCTTGTTCAGGACCTCTCCTGAAGTTAGTACAAGGAAGTGTCTGTAGATTATACATCAAACTTGGGTCTCTTCTACCTTTTAGAAAGTCAGAAAAACTGTAAGACTTATTCTAGATGTGTAATAACTAAACCTCAGGCTGTTTTTCAGTATAACCCTCTTTGTCATCAGTGTGTATGAGTGTAACAAATACGTCTCTTCTTCCAGGTTTCATGATTGCCTTAAGAGGAGAGAGATTTTTTTCTGTAGTATTCTTAATTGCTAGATAAAAATGGATAAGAAGATTTTCCATTCACAGTTATTTTATGGAGGCTTAGTGCATCTATACACACCAAAATGAGGTTTGGCATAATATTTCATGATTTTGCTTGTCTGTTGTTATGCATATGTATATCTGTAAGGAGAATGATCAGATGTACACAACCCTCTTAGCTGAAGCTTAAATAAGAGGCTTCATCCTGAAGAGAATAAATAGTACTTGAAAAAATACCTCTCTCCTGTGCCACTAGTAAACTGACAACCATATCTCACTGGAATTAGTTACAAGGCACTACAGTGCTACCAGTACAGTGTTACACAGGTACTGAGAGCATGCTGCTTGCTGAAGCTACCTGAGGAGTTGTAGTCTGCAGCAGGTAGACACCCAGTAGATAAATTGATCCTGACATCTCTTCTTAAATGGGAAGGGCTGTGGTGATTTAAACAGTCTGAGGTCTCAGCATTGTATTGGACATCTCCTTGGTAGGACTTCACCTGTGGCAGCTCTTGGTACTTTCCTCTCCCTCTTTCCACCCCCAGTGCTAGCTGGTGTGTTTATTCACATAGACTTTGTGGACAAAACAGTATACATCACCTGGCTTTTCTAGGTGGCAGGGGAGGGAGCTCTTTGAACTTTGACCCCTTCTCAGCCTGCTTGGTTTGAAGGGAATGGAAACACAAAGGCTGCAAAGCGGTAGTTGAGTTGAGGCTCTTTTCGGATGCCCTTAATTTTCTATTGAAGCAAGTCTGGTGAGGGCTCTTTGCCCTGTTCCTGGCATTGTTCTGTCTTGCAGGATGACTGGCCTCTGGGGGTTTTGGCATGGAATGTGTATTTTCAAGGTAAAGGGATGTCTTTTGGAAAGTGGAGAAGGACAGACTTTTGTGAAGCTGAAGCCAAGTGTCCGTTGCAACATGAGTCATATGTTGCTGTAAAAGGCAGACAAGGTATTGAATTTGTCTCTGGAGTGGAGTGGAAGGGTTTGCTTCTCCTTTCTGTTATGTGGTTTAGTCAGGACAACATAATTGATTTATAAGCACAGCAGTGTGAGGTATTGGTTGTTAAGCCTTTTACAAGTTTCTTTTGCTTTTACTGTCTAAGAACCAGCTAAAATACTAATACAGTATATACCGAAATATTTTTACTTGATGTATATGTATTAATGATGCAATAATTCTGTCCTGTACTTTATAAGATAGTCTAGGCAGAGGACCTATTGTGTTTTCTCAGGTTTAGGAGAGCATGGTAAGTTGTCTCATTGGGCAGTAAATCATCTGTGGCAAAATCTTTGCATGTCTCAAACCAGAGGTCTGAAATAAATGTTGTCTTTTACACATGACCTATTAGATATCAATTTAGATTTAATAACATATTAGAAAAAACTTTCATTGATTTACTTTTAATAAACTTTGAGGAAAGATTTGTGAATAAACTGTTGCTGGGCAAAGGTACCATTAGAAGTATATGAAACTCTCCGAGGAAAATAATGAAAGTTGAGAACTGACAATTTGGCCCTTTTTTCCTATGTTGCGTTAGAATATCAGGGAGAAGTTTAATCCAGATTTCTCTTTGTAATAGCTCACCCAGCAATAGGCTGTGTAAAACAGAAATGGAGCCATCAGTATCCTTTCTTCCATGAGAAGGAATGCAGAAGATTTCCTTGCATCAGAGGCCTCCCAGAAACAGACCTTCTTCTGAGTTTTAATGATATAATAAATGAATCAGACTGGAACAGCTTCTCATCCCTTCAGGATATCTGAGGGTTTTTGCTCTTGCCTGCCAGAGGTCTGCCTGTCTCTCAGGAATGCTGCTGGATGCCAAGTAGTGCTTCTCCAGCACCCTGTGCCTTCCTGCACAAGGAGGTGCTCTCACTCCGTGGCTGCTAATGGACTGCCAGCTGTCTCTGCACTTGGTTTCATCAGGCAGGGCCTGCCTTTGATCAGTTTCCCCTTTTACCTAAGCAGTGCTCCCCCTGTAAATAACTATGTTTCTTAGGGATCTGTTGATTTTTTGATTAATGCTCTTAATAGCTGCTGCTGCCAAAGAAGGGTCTTTAATGTCTTGCTGTGTTCTATCCTCCTTGCTTCATTGATCCTGTCCAGAAGATAGTCTTTTATTCAGCTTATTCAGCTCCAGACTTGGACACAATGCAAAGCATAGCCAAAACTTCTGTAGGACTCCAAGCAATTACATATGAGTCTTCCTTCCACTCTCCAGTGGTTGCTGGTAACTCTGCGAAGATCAAGACCATCTGGCCTGCAAAACTTATCAGTTAAGATTAGTTGGGAGCACTTACAGGTCAGTGTTAGCAGTGGAGCTTGGAGACCTTATTTCAAAATATATGGTTTCAAAATTGCATGGTTGCTTTTCAAGCTGATGGTTTCTCTGTGGAGGTATGAGCAATGGTGGCTGTGTTGTGATGTTCTTGTTTGAGCACTTGGAACCCTAGCTGTGAGACTTAAACATCCATCTACTGCTTACAACTCTTAAAGCTTCAGGAAGTGGCTTCAATTGTCTTCTGATTTCTCAGGAACAGAGAAAGCACTGAAGCCCTTTTCAACACTGGGCTTAGATGTTGCATCTGAGGACGAAGAAGAATGCAGAGGCATATATCCAAAGAGCTTTGTGAGTTTCAGTAAAGATGTGCTAGTTTGTGGCAGCTGAAGATGGATCTTGCAGGTATTTTTGGTTTGATTTTGGTTGCTTTTATGCCAAAAAAACCCACCTCTTTTTTTTAAGCTATTACATTAGTAGTACATCATCACTGACATCTACTGGTTCCCCTGCTGTGAGTTACACGTTGAAGGAGGAAAGGAGGGAAAATGGACTTCAACTTTCTTCCCATTTGCTGGGATTGTAATGTTGAATTGCTAAATACATGATAAATCCCTTCATTCTTAGTGTAGTCTTTCCTCATGCTGTTGCTCATAGAACCATCAAGGTTGGAAGAGACCTTTAAGGCCATCAAGTCCAGCCATCAATCCCGCATGACCATTGTAGCCCTAAACCACTGAACCATATCACCCAGTGCCAGATCCAGACACCTCTTAAACACCTCCACGGATGGTGACTCCGCAACCTCCCTGAGAAATGTTTTCCAATGCCTGACCACCCTAACAGTGATAATTTTTTTCTAATATTTAATCTGACTCTCCACTGTCTCATCTTAAGGTCATTTCCTCTGGTCCTTTCACTGTAGGCACAGAAGAGACTGGTCCCCACCTCACTTCAACCTCCTTTCATGTACTTACAGAGAGCAATGAAGTTCCCCCTGAACTTCCACTGCTCGAGACAACAAATCCAGATCCCTCAGCTGTTCCTCATAAGACATGTCTTCTAGATCTTTCATGACCTTGCCCTTCACTGGGTAGGCTCCAGCACTTCCTTTTTAAAGTGAGGCACCCAGAACCTCACCTTGCAGACCTTGAGAACCAATGATCACTTCCCTAGTCCTGCTGGCTACACTATTCTTGATACAGGCCATCTTTAATTTACCATTTATATACCATTCCCCTTCTTGGCCACCTGGCTACACTGCTGGCTCATATTGAGCCAGCTGTTAACCAGCACCCCCACATTGCTTTCTGCTGAACAGCTCTTGAGCTACTCCTCCCCAGGCTTGTAAGACTGCATGGGACTGCTGTGACCCAAGTGCAGGACCCAGAACTTCACCTTATTGAACCTCATGCTGCTGTCCTCAGTCCACTGATTGAGTCCATCCAGGTCTCTCTGCAGAGCCTTCCTACCTTCAAATTTACTGAAGGTGCCCTCAATCCCCAGGTCTAGATCATCAATAAAGATGTTTTACAGGACCAGTCCAAAACTGAGCCCTAGAGAATACAGCTAGCAACCAGATGCCAACTGGATTTAGCTCCAAGTCTCTGGGTCAGGCCATCCATCTACTTTTTACCTGTCAGTGAGTCTACCCATCCAAGCTGTGTACAGCCAGTTTTTCTAGGAGGATGCTCTGGGAGATGGTGTCAAGTGCTTCACTGAAGTCTAGAGAGACTACATCCACAGCCTTTCCTTCATCTACTGAATCACTTTGTTGTAGAAGGAGATCAGATTTGTCAAGTAGGACCTGCCTTTCCTAGACCCGTGTTGGCTGGGCCTGATCCCCTGGTTGTCCTGCATGTGCCATGTAATGGTGATGCCTTTTCTTGGTGCTAAAATTAAGAGCCAGACACAGCTCTTAAGGGAAAAAAGGTTTTTACATCAGTATTTAATAGGGATCCTTATTGGTGCACCACTTCGCCAAGGTGGAATGCACCGAAATGCACACACATGACAGATCACAGATACAATTCTATAGACCTAGCAAATTAGCATATCTAACAAAGATTCCCCAATGAGAGGCTTGAATGAATAGTGTGATATCCCCCCATCCCAAGGAATTCTCCCCTGGATGGGCCTATTCTTAGTTTACAGGATGTGTTCTAGAGAGAACCTTGGTTTCTCAGGATAGCTTAGGGCTTTCCGGCCTCCAACTGTGAGGCATCTAGGATGTTTGGTCTCCTGGCTTAACAGAATACTAGGACTATGCTGAATTATTGGACTTAAGGAATTACAAGTATGCATGCAAGAAGCACTAAGGGTACATAAAAGCTATATAGAAGGTATATAAAAGAGAAGGCAAAAAATCATCATGCCATCAATGGTCCTCAGGATAATCTCTTCCATAACCTTGTCCAGAGCCAAGGTTAGGCTTGCCAGGCCTGTAGTTCCCAGGCCTGTAGATGATCCTTCTGACCCTTCTTGTAGATGGACATTACATTTACTAATTTCCAGTCAGCTGAGACTTGTCCGGTAAACCAGGTGTTTTGTTTAACCCGCATTTGAGCACCATGCAACCACTTGCTTACTCCCTGCACCAGCACGATCAGGGAGAGAATTAGAGGGCTAAATTCTAGAAAACTCATGAGTTGAGAGAAAGTTTAATAGGGAAAACAAAAGCCACAGCACAGAAGCAAAACAAAACAAGAAATTAATTCATTGCTTCCCAAGGGCAGGCATGTGTTCAGACATCTCCAGGAGAGCAGGACCCTGTCACATGTAATGGTTACTTGGGAAGACAAAAACCATTACTCCAAATGTCCCCCATTCCTCCTTTCCCTCATTTTATAGACTGAGCTTGATGTCATATGGTATGGAATATCTCTTTGATCAGTTTGGGTCACCTGTCCCAGCTATGCTCCTCCCACTTTCTTTTGCCTACCTCCTCACTGGCAGAGCATGAGACAAGGGGAAAAAAAAATCCTTGACTTAGGATAAACATGACTTGGGAAAATGTTGGGTTGCACTATGTATGTTATAGAAAAGCAGGCCTGGAAGGCCTAGAATAAACCTCTGTCCTGGGCCTGGAGGTGACCATGGAAGCATATCCAGGTCACCAGGGTTGGGCTGGGAAGGAGGAATTATGGGTTAGTGGCCTTCTGGACCTATTGAGAGTGAGGATTATAGTTTGTGACCTTATAGGGTATTGTTTACCTGTTACCATAATAGGTAAAAACTGTGCAATAACCCAGGTGATTGGGGAACACTGTAGTGAGCATCTTCCCTGTTTATATGATGACATATCCTGTCTGTGTATTGGTATTTAAGGAATTTTCACTGCGTGATAGCTGGTCTTTAGTAGCTGTCTTTGCACAAGAACACTGCAAGTTAAAGGTCATAATAAAGCCTCTACACAGAGTCTATGTTTGCTGTCGTCTTGTGTGAAGGCCAAAAGTCTGCTTAATTACTGCCAGAGGAAAAACCCAAAATATCAGTGTGTTATCAGTGCCATTCTCATTCTGAATCCAAAAGAGCACTCTTAACAGCTACTGAGAAGAAATTAACACTATCCTAGATGAAGCCAGGACAGCAGGACTGCTGGCAGATGACTGAAGGTGGTTTGGCAAGTTCTTTTGCAGTTCCCTCATTATTCTGGGGTGGCCTCACAGACTTGTGAGTATGCAATTGGCATAGCAGATCACTGACCACCTCCTCCTGGATTATGGGGCCTTCACTCATCTCCCGATCATCAACTTCCAGCTCAGGGAGCTGGACATCTGGAGGACAACTGGTCTTGATACTGAAGACTAAGGTAAAAAAGGCATTAAGCACCTCTGCCTTTCCCCTGTCACTACACTACCCTCGGCATTCAACAAATGGAGACACTCCTTGCACCTCCTTTTGCTGCCAATGTATTTGTTGTTTTAAACCATAGTGGCCAAGTTAAGCTCTAGCTGGCCTTTGGCCCTTCTACTCTTCTTCCTACATGACCTTGCAACATCCCCATAGTCCTCCCAAAATACCTCACCCTCCTTCCAGAGGTGATATAGTCTATTTTTTCCCGCTAAGTTCAAGCATAAGTTTTCTGTTTAACCAGGCTTATCTTTTTCCCTGACAACTTATCTTTATGTACATGGGGACAGCCTACTCCTGAATATTTAAGTCTATTTTAAAGCACATACACCCTTCCTGGACTCCTTTGCTCTTCAGGACTCACAAAATCTCTCTCAATCAATGTCCTAAACAGATCTTGTGAGGCCCCACCTGGTGTACAGCATCCAGCTCTAGGGCCCCCAATATCAGAAGGACATAGACTGCTGGAGCACTAGGGAAAGCTATGAAGATGATCAGAGGGTTGGAGCATGTCTCCTATGAAGACAGGCTGAGAGAGTTGGGGTTGTTCAGCCTGAAGAAGAGAAGGCTCCAGAGGGATCTTAAGCTGCCTTCCAGTACCTAAAAGGTGTCTACAGGAAAGCTGGAGAGTGATTTTTTACAAGGGCATGTAATGATGGGACTAGGGGTTACAGCTTTTAACTTTTAGAGAGAATGTTTAGTCACAAGGAAGAAATTCTTTACTATGAGAACGGTGAAGCAATGGAACATGTTGTACAGAAAAGTTGTGGATACGCTATCCCTGGAACAGTTCAAGGCCAGGATGGACAGGGCTTTGAATACCTGGTCTAATGAAAGGTATCCCTGCCCATGGCAGGGAGGTAGGACTAGATGATCTTTAAGTTCCCTTTCAACCTGAATCATTCTGTGATTACAAACAGTGATCTCTGAACTGTGACATGAATAGGATGCTTGAAATTGAACAAACTAAGAAATTTGATGGGCAGATAAGGTATAAACATATGTAAAGCAGTGCCTTTGAAAACTTCATGGTTTTGCTGAAAATCTGAAACTATATTCAGCATTTATGGCATGTCCTCAGCTTCCTCTGCAAAGCACCCTGTATCCACTTCAACAGTGAAGAGGTTCCAATGATGGATCTGGCATAAGACCAACTTTTTCTTGAAGTAAATGGTGAAGAAGCAACCGATTTCACTGGGAAGGATGACCTTTCGTGTCTGAAGATGATCTGGCAAGTGTTAGAGTGCCACTGCTGAGTTACCTGTTTACCTGTCTTATCTGTATGTGCTTTACAATATTTTTAGAATTCCTTAGTTGAAAAATGTCACATGGGGAACTGCTGGTTCTGCCTGTGACAGTATACTGATCTGATTAAATTTTATTTATGTGGCCATCATTAACAGGAAAACAGAGAACTCTTCAATTCCAGAAGCACACTCTACATAGTGGACTTTGTCCCTTAATATTTTAGCTCACAGAAGACAGCAGGGTTTAAAAAAGTCCATCAGAAAAGAACACTTTGCTAGGAAGTGTGTAAATACATTGGTTTTCAAGTGAAAAATAAGAATATGCTAGGTGAGAGAGGCACAAAGGCTTTCTTTGGTCTTGGTTTCAGTTGTCCTGAAGGTCCTGAGTTTCTAGGTTTAAACTGAAGCCCTGTTTGCCCTAAGAGCAGAACACAGCTACCTTCAATCATGCAGATGCTGCCACCCTTTTTCTCATTTGGCTTTCTTGATGACCATAGACAGAGATTATGTGTCAAAGAACTATGTTAGAAAACCGCTCTGGAGACATCTTGGGTCCAAATTTCACTTTTCTCATGGTTGTCACAGTTCATAGAAGGATTAGGAAATTCTCATTTGTCAGCAAGTGGATGCTGGGTATGTGCTGGAGGCAGCAGTGCAGCCTAGAGATTCCTGGTTTGAGTGAGCTGTGGGTATGAATGTCTTGATTAGTTTTAAAGTTTGTCAGGGTCTGGTTGATCCATAATATTGTTCTTCATAGTAGAGTGAAGATGGACTCAATTTTACCAGTAGACTAACTTGTAACAACTTGTTTTATACTGCCTGTGGTGTAATCTGTGAAGGAGCAATGGGAACAAGAGAAGTGTTGCCAGCTTCTAGTCTAATGCCTGGCAAATGGACAGAGGAGAGAATACATTCAAGTAAGTAGACAAACAGAACTTTCAGGAAAAAGTAATAAAAAACTATGGTGTTTGTAATTGTATTTATTCAGTAAACTGATACATTTTGCCACAGTCCTTCTGTTACTTTGTTCCACAGACTCTTTTGAATTTTAAGTCAATACATGTATCCTGTAGGTAACGACAGAGGGAAGAGTTTGTGTTTAATAGTAAAATGTTGACCAAGAAATAAGATACGCTTTGTTTTTTTCCATAATTACAAAAGAGCTTTTATTCTTCTGAGGATAGCACAAATGAAATACTCAAAAAGCCTAGTTCAGCAGTTGTAAAAACATCACCATCTATCATAGAAGAAGGAGTCTCCCTTCATAATATTAAATTCAGTGCTTTTCAAATATCACCGCTATAAAGCTTGCAGTCCTGCAATAAATGAAGAAAGTTCTATTTACAAAGATGAATTTAAACCTTAAGTCAAAGTGAAATTAAGAGTCTATATCTGGAATTCTTTTTTAAAACTGTCTTGGTGGCATAGGAGTCCATGCAGAAAGAACCTGATGGAAGACATCACTGAAAAATCCTCTGCATGTGTGTTTTAAAAGCTGTGAGGAGATGTCCTCTTCTAATCTGTCAGCTTTTGGTGGATTCAATCACTATATTAAATCTAACTCAGACCTTGAAAGGATTTTTATTTAACGTGTTTCTGTTTCTTCCTGAAATTCACATGAAATTTTCCAGTTCCAGTCTTTTTTGTCTTGTTTCCTCAAAAATCACTTCTTCAAAAATCAGCCTCTTCAAAATCCTATGAAAGATCTGACTCTGATCCTGAGTGGTAGGTGAGGGCAACTTAAGATTCACATATTAGGGCTGACCCAGTAAATACTTCAGAAACAGTGATACCTCTACAAATGCAAATTGCTCTCAAAATACTGGGAATTTGGATAAAGCAGAGGTTTTCTAGAAGAGCATGTTTCATAAGGTGTCATAAGAATTCCTAAGGCTGTTTCTGATCTCCTGAACCATGCTGTACTAGAAAGCATTGATACCAATGCGTTTTCAGGGGTGAAATCAGAATGCAGTTCCTAGCCTTTGGAGTATTGTTTGTTTGTTTGTTTGTTTGTTTGTTTAGTTTGTTTTTCCTTTGTTTTCTATGATTAAACTAGGTTTTCCAAGTAATTGGTGGCTTAAGAAAAGTTTAGACCCATGATGGTGCAAACATTTCCTCTCACAGTCTTCAAGCCAGAGTTGTGCTTAAATCTGAATTGTAGATAAGCAATAATCCTTTCTCCAGCAGACCCAAGCCTTTGCCAAAATTTGTTTGGAACTGCCTGGGATATTTGAAAGGCTGATTAAATTTGAGGTTAATTATAAATACAAAGAAACCAGAACTAAAATTTTGCAATAGATGAAGGATGCAACTCAAACTCTGGTGAAAATCATTGTAATTAATTCAACCAATTGACTTCAGTGAAGTCAGGATTCCTCAAAATAATTGGTAAGGTGGATATTGAGGACTTTTGAATTTTCGTGGCCAAGAAGGTGGGTGCAGAGTTCTTGGAGACACTTGGATCTATATGGTTGTAAAGGAGAGGTTTAAAAGGCTGTGTCTCTGCCAAGAATTCCAATTCATGCCACAGCAGTCTGACTTGCCTTCTTTGGGAGGACTTCTGTGCCTGTCAGTTATGTGAGATGCAGGAGTTCATGTGAGCTTAGGCATGCAGCAGAAGATTGTCATGATCTTTCTTGTCAAGAGACATATAGGAGACTGTTTAGTTATAAAGATGCATATAGAAATGTATGACAACAATGTATGTACAAACATCCTGAATGGTTATTTGTGTCATTTGGGTCTTATGGTACTACCTGTGTCATCATGTTAGGAGTGTTCTTATGCTAATAGAGATAGATACTGTTCATGCACAAACTCCTAGCCAATACAGAAAGTTTCACAACATCCACCTGTAATATGAATCCTAGCTTGATACAAAGCTCATTTCAATGCCAAGATTAGTACAAGTTGAACGTAATTTCTGTGTAATTTTTAACAGCTAAGGCTATACAGTGCCCTTGAGGTATGGCTGTGGCAGGCAGGGCCAATGAACAGAAGCAGAGCATCCTTACAAGGCTGAGCAGTTCAGATGGTTGCTGTTAATGATGCTCAGATCACACTTCCTCCCATGCCTCTTGTGGAGCAGCTAGTTTTCAGGGATTCATTAGCAATAAGCAGTTACTAGTGTCTGTTAAGCAATGAATCGGAATACACAATTTAGATATGCTTCTCTGTCGCCCTGGTTTTACAGGGCCCCATGATTGGTAACATTGTAACGGTAGTTTCCCATGCTTTTTCTGTAAACATAGTCCTTGTTTTTCTTAACCGGCAGGGATTGTTTTGCACTTGTGGAATTGTTTTTCATTCCTTTCCCTGGGGTGGAGAAAGATGATTGACCATGTCTTTGTCCTATAAACTTTCAAGGGTGTTGACCCTTTTCACCAATCTTTGATTGCCTTTAGTAACATATAAAAATAAGAAAATAAAGAAGGGTGGCCCTTTTGGTCGGTGCTGCCTGGAGATTCCACTGCTGCTCTGAGACCCGCATGTTTCTTCTGTTGCCAACTGTACAACACTTCTCTACACACACTGATGCAGCAGGGACAGCTACAGCCAGATGAAAGAACTCTCCTTTTTCAGACTTGCTTGAAAAGTAAAAGGAGAGGAAGCTGTGGTAATTGATACTGGGAAGGGAGAATTGGGAGATCATCTACAAAAGAGCATGCTGACTTGTAAAAAGGTTGGAGAGGAAAACAAGATAAAGCATTTTAAAAATAAACCTTAAAAAAAGTGATGGTGGGAAAAGAGATAGTTCTGTGAGTTCTTCAGATTCCTATGTGTAAACAGTTTTATTTACTTCCAGACTGAAATAGTTCACAGCACAACATACATACAAGTCAGTTAGGAGTTTGAGTTCTGCTGAAAATCACAGGGACAAGGACTGCTTTTAAGGGCATTTGAAAATGTGACCCATCTGTAGCATTTTTTGCATCTCTTAGATTCTAGTGAAGGCCTTGAAGGAAAGCCTGGTTTCTGCAAGAACATTGCTGGCTGCAACTGCTGTCCAAAACACTGCTTCTGTGTTACCTTCTAAGCATGTCTTTGTTCAGAAGAATGAGAATCTCTTCTTTGGGAGGCCATCACTTCATTTTGTTAGAGTAAGGGGAAACTTATTTGGTACCTTGGCCACATTTTTGTTATGCTATCTGTCAAAATTTTTCCTCCCATGTGTTCCCATTAATGCTGTCTGGGCAGTTATTTTTCCCTTCTCTCATTACACTAGTGTTATATGTCCAGAGAGCCTACAGATTTGGATGCAGTTTGACTGGATGTGTAGAGGTAATTTATATTGTACAGAGTGTCTTCAAAGTGCTTTTCTGAGAAAGATTTTTGCATAAATGATCAGTGATCTCTAAAAGACTTGTTTCTAATTAGCTCTATTGCAGTGAAAATATCTTGCAAATGGAGAAGAATGAAATTTCTGAATTTGCTTAATAACTTGGAGTAAATGATCATAATGGTCCCACCTAGCCTCATTCTGTGAAAGGACAAATTTCAGTTTGAATAACCTATTTACCACATGAAGGCAGATCTGCTCCTTTTCTGGGCCAGAAGCAGGGAACTTGACTCCTCCCTTACAGCAGCCAAACTTTAAGAGCTAGATTTGCTGTCTCAGCCATGGTACCTGATATGCAAAAGGACAGGACTTACTTATTTAAATACATCTTTATATCTGAGGCTTCTGGAGACATATCCCACTCCTCCCCCCATGGTTTCTGTGCCATCTAGATACTTGTGAGATAGCTGGTATCAGGATGGAGTAGGGTCGTAAGAAATAAAAGTCTTGCACAGCCTTCTTCATTCTCTGTGTTCATGCTCAGCACCTGTTCCCATCTACTCACCTGCCAATCCCAGTTCTTGCTCCCAAAATTTCCTCCTTTGTGGCAAGATATTCCCATGCTGAGACCACAGGACAGTGTTTTTGAGCTTGCAGATGGCAGTACTGCCACCTCTCTCTCTTCACTTTCCTCACTTCCTTCCCTTTACCCTCATGTCTAATTCAGTGGAGCCAGTTGTGTGCCATCACATCTGTGTCATTCATGCCTAGGGAGGGGAGGAACATAAGATGGGCAACCTTCTTTACTCTCTGCAGAAAATAATGTTGTAGTGATATGGAAATGGTTTGAACAGAGCAGCAGGTGTCCTGCAAAAGATGATAAACCCTGCTGCAACCAACAATTTTGGAGATAGGAGCCTCTGTGGAACCACTTCTCCTCTGCAAACACACTTTCACTAGCTGTCCCAGGAACCCATCATTACGTTCCTCTGTAATGTCTCTGCTCCTGAAGACAAGCAGAGTTCAAGGAAGCCTAGATAAAGAGCATTGGCTCTCCATAAGAAATATAAAAATTGCATTTTTTTAAGAGTGACATTTAATATCTGGCCTGCTAGTGAAGAAGCACTATCAGGACAGCAATGATCCTGAGTTGCTACACAAAGTAGTGTCGCTAAAAGGCTTGAATAATTTTCAAAATCTACCATGGTGCTGAAGGAGGGGAAAGTTTGGAGGTGGGGTTGGGGAAATGAACCTTCTTTTGGAAAGAGAACACTGCATCTTTGTGTAGAAATTTTTTCTCCCAGTGTTTAGGCTTGTTCAACAGTAATCCAAGTGTTTCAGATTGTAACCAGAGTCAGGAAAGGATCTGGCACAAATCCATGAGATTTAAAATTCTGCGTCACACCAGCTGTCTGTTAGCAGACAGAAGGGGTAGGTTGTGTTCGGGGGGAGGAAGATTGGAGGGGGAACCAGTAACAAGCAACATTTAGATCTAAAAATAGCAACAAAGAGATTTACTCAAGCTTAGGGCTAGATGCAAATTTGTTTAGTGACTTCACGCACATGGCTTTTCTGGCCTGATATAATTCTAGTTCATGTTTCCTGTCTTCATATTTCACTCAGAGCATGAAGAATGATTCTCCCCTCCCCATTTTCATGCATACTATAACTTCACAGAACCATCCTGCATGATAAAAGCTGGACAGTTGCCTGTTTTGTTCCTACAGAATCTGAATATGTTACTTTTACATGGTAGTGATGATTAAAGTAAGTTTTCAACCTGTATGTGCTTGTTTCTTTCAGGGTCTACCAGCTTTTTGCCACTGGGAGAGTGGAACATCAATATTATCCCTATATGTGCTCTGCAAAGTTCTGCTTTGTCTTATTTGCAGTACACTCCTTGTTGACTCATTTTCATTACTTTCTCCTTAATGAAATGAACAGTTAAATATAGCTAAAGGATGCCCAGTAAAGACTGTGTATCTCCTTTTTCCGAGACATTGTACTTGCAAGGAAGGGGCATCCCACTTGTTGACATCAGTTTCTGCTATGTAAACACACTATAAAGCACGTTTATGCTCCAAACAGCAGCGGGAGGTATTCTTCCCTCTTGGTCCCTCTGATCCCATTGAGCACTAAGCGCCACATTGTCTTCCAGTGGGAGAGACTATGGAATAACCATGTTGAAATACCAACCATCCTGTAGGTCAGGTCATCACCTTTACTAATTTCAAAGCTGAAAGTTCTATAAGTCATTTGTGGTGGCCAGCCAGATGGTAGAACTCAGGCTAAATATATAATATATATCTATTTTTCAAATAATAAATATGTGAAGGTCATATACTATAATGGTTTGACTTTTTTTTTTTACTTTTAAAGGATGAATACTGAGAACTGCTCTTAATTGTTTTTAGACCATAGGACTTTGTTTTCCTGAAATGTACTTTCCTATAACTGGATTTTTATGAGCCTGCACTTCTCTTGAGAATGTGATTTGCATGAAGTACAAGAGAATTTGCTTGTTGTGTACTGTGAAAAAGCAGAATGAGCAGTAGATCACGTTCTTTCCTAGGGTTATATTATCAGAGGCAGACTAATTTTTCTTTTTACTTCATATTTTTCCTCAGCTGAATCCACAACAAATACAGTAGCAGCAGCTTTTTGCTGTTGTTGTGGTTGGTTTTCTTTGTTTATGGTTTTGATTGTTTTGTTTGGTCTTTTGCATGAGAGGTGAGAAAACTGAGTAAATACAGAGGAAGAACCTCAAAATTTCAGTAGTTGTACTGGCCATGTACAAAATCTACATGAGAGAAATAATATTTCTGGAAGTTTTTAGAACAAAATTTGCTGACTTCTTCTGTAGTTAAGAAGCCAATATATAAAAAGCCCAGTCAAGTCTATTTTCCAATGCAAAGCCATTTCACTAGTGAATTTGAATTTACCTTCTTACTTGGTGGTATTGAAAACTTCGGTGATACAGCTGAAGCACTAAGTTGTCCCTGCAGTGTTTCCTCTGCTCCTTGCAAATCCTTGTACCTCAGACTGTCTTGCTCAAAACCAACCTAAGCATATGTTATTCAATATAGATCAATCAAGTAAACCTTTCCTATGTTGTTTTTTCTCCTCTTTCGGTATGCATACAGTGCATACTGTACATACTACATTCTGATAACTGATGTTATTTATCAAAGTCTGAGCAAGTCATGATTGTCCTTTGTTGAAATGAAGCTAAACAAAATTATGTTAATTGATCATAAATAATTTTTATGTCAGTGGAAAATAAAGCACCTTTAACTAATACAGCTCTCACACTACTGCTTGAATAAAAGTATTATAATTGTATATAGGCCTGCCCAAGGTCTATAGGGGATTGCTTTTACACTAGCCTTGGGAGATAAGATCAAGCCATGTGTTGAGTTTGTAGTACCAAATAGATCAAGTGAGTTGTATCCTTTTTATCTGCAAGAGCAGATCACAAGCAACTCCCTTCTTACCAGTCTCCTTTCCCCCTTCTTCTTTCCCCCTCTCCATTCTTGAATCCTGCTTTACTAGGGAGTTGGTGTCCAGCACTCTGTGTGAAAAACAAAGGAATTTGAACTCGAGTGCAATTAAAGGTGATCAACTCTCAAGAAAGCATACAGTATTATAACATCTTTAAACTCAGTCCACTCAGGTCATATACATAACACCCATTTGTAACACCTCTAGGCTCTGTTCACTCTTTACTAAATGGGTAGAGAAGGGATTTCAGCTATCTTGAGCTTGTACTGCAGAAGAAATTCCTGGCTGACTGTGATCACAGAGGCTATTTTGTAAGAATTTAAACTCGGTGCCTTGAAGGCTATAATTCACATCTACTCAGTATATACATTAGACATGAAATGAGCAAGTAGGAAGCTAGTTTCTAAGCCACAGGTAAGAGCCCTACAATTGCAAAAGGTCACAGCTAGGCAGAGGCAGCACAAGAGATGTCAATTGATCATACATCTTAATGATTGCAATAATTTTTGGAGATGAAGCTGTAAGTTTCTTTTTTGTTGTTCTTTAGAAAACTCAGTAGTTAGACTGGTGAAATCCAATGGTCAGCCAGATGAAATAAAGTTTATTAAAACAGTATTTTTCTTGGACAAAATCAGAATATATTTTCTGGCTTTGAATTATTTACATACATTATTTACTAATTGTGACCTGTTGTGTTTCTCAACAGTCTTGTTTCCATTTCTACTGAAATCATTCCTACTGAAATCAGTTGCAGGTTGTGAGCACTTCTTTTCTTTGCGTACCTCCATCATGCATACCCATACTTCAGAGCACACAGGCTTTTCTAATCTGCTTCAAATGAGGCAAGTAACTGCCTCATCCTCTTATGATATCAGGATGTCCCTATGTAGTTCAGGGCCCCATTTAAAATGATTTCCCTTGTTTTTTAAAAATTCCACATAAACCCTCCATCAAATTTCAAGTATCAGCTGAAATCTTGCCTTCTTCCCTCACCCACTTTTTAATGTTTCTTCTTCTCTGCTGTTAATAGTCTCTGGGATTATATTGTTTTTAACTTAGCACAGTATTCTGATGAACAGCCCATGTGGCAGAAAAAATAAATTTTTTTTGGTTATTATTGACTGGAGTGTGAGTAAAAAAAGCGGATCATTCTGTTTAAATGAAAGAATTAAAAACATGTCAGGAACTGATGGCATTATACCATCAGTATAGTCTTGTCATCTCAACATACTTCTGAGTTCTGGTCAGGACTCCCATGGGATCCTGGGCTTTGGCAAATGCTGTAGTCTGTGCTGTGAGATTGGGGTTTTGTGAGTTGATTTATACTTGGTTATTAATGTTAACTTTGGTAATGTAACATAAATGCACCCCTCATCCTGTGGTGGTGATGATTATTTGGTAATGCACAGCATGATTGAGAATATTGAGCTGCTGGGAGAGAAGATTTTAAATTTATTTAAGTGATCCTGTCAGTCAACTTGATCTGAGCCTCCAGCCGCCTCTCCTTTGGAATGATGCACAGAGGGCCAATGCCTACCCCCAGTACAAAATGCTATGCCACTGTGATATGACCAGAGATGGCCTCTGAGTTTGCAAGCTGGGAAATGCTCTTAAATCCTTCTATCTAGAGTCACCAGGGGAAAATCTTGGGAATTCTGGATCCATGAGTTGGAAGGGCCTGGGGACAAGAGCAGTAAACATGAATTGTTGTTGCGTCTTACAGAAAAAGGTAGTGGAAGGATGTCATTCAGAAAAAACATAGATTCACCAATGGGTAAAAGGAGAAGAAAAAATACTCCAGATTTGACTAGTAGACATACATTTTTTCTGTTTTGCCTAATTTCATTGTTTATATCACTGTTGGTTTGCTAAACTACAAAATAGGATTTTAGTAGTGTTATCTTAACACTAGTTTTAATATCAGAAGCCCAGCTCTGGCAAGAAAGAAAGAAAAAGGATGTAAGAGAATGTGTGTGTTATGAGACGGATATTTCACTCCAGTAAGGTGGCTTTTTTCTCTATTTCCAAATGAGTTGGTCATAGGAGCCCTGCAGGGAAGCAGGTATTAATAGCCCTAGCTTGTGTGAGCTACAGATGTACTGGAACTCCATTATTAAAGAATATTGTTGTGTGCTTTTGTTAACAGATGACTAAGCTCCCCCCACATATCTTCCACATGCTAATTGTAAAGCTTTCTAAATACAGGATGAAAAGTCCTTCTTTCTCCTTGAGCATGAACTACTAATTTTAAGTATTAGCTTGTGGCAACTGTTTTCCTAAACAGCTGTGGTTCCTCTGAAGAAGCAGCTTTTGCAAAATGATCCTCTTCAGGCAGGAGGAATGTTCCCTTTTCTCTAATTATACTTTACAGTGTCAGTGACAGCACTAAGGGTATGGCAGGCAAGCTCTGACGAGGCTTGCTGCATCTGCTGAAGGAGTTTATGTACCAGCAGTTTTTCCTCTCTGGTTCCACTGCAGAGTGGGCACTAAGGAGTGTACTTCAGATGTGGCAGTACAAAACCTGGCATCTTTGCCAAAAGTCACCATTGTTGGCAGTTTAAGCCAAAAGGTTGAACTTTGCACTGAGGCAACTGATGCCCAGAGGTGTCAGCCAGCCAGCCAGGCTGTGAGGGTGCAGACCTGTGTCAGGGTATTGCATACAAGGCAGCTGGTGGCAATAACTTTTTAAACCACTGCAGCAGATCGATTTTTTGCTAGTCTCTTGGTGCTCTAAAAATTTGTTGCCCTCTTTTTCACTAAGAAACATGGATCCAGCCTGAAAACACGTGCTGTGCTAGATCTAGGCTTGTGCACTCTCAGCTGGTGGTACAAAGAGAGCACAGGCCACTGAGTTTTAGGGACTTCAGAAGATCTACCTTGCTTGCTAAACTGCTTTGACCAACTGTGTCTACCCTCTGAACCCATTGCAATGGCCAAGCAAAACAGAACATATTAGATGAAGACACTGTGACTGCTGATTGTGAGCTTCAGCCTTAAAAATTGAGCAATTCCAAATATCTCAGCAGGCTAAGGACATTCTTCTAGCACTTCTCATTCCTGAGCTGGGAAGTATCAACCCATTGAAAAGTGTCATCTTCATTCAGATGTTTGTACCGTGGGCCGTCAATCACACATCCACCTGTTGATGGCCTAAGTCTGATCACTGCACTGAAGGTAGAACCCTGCAGAGACCTTGCCAATGACAGATACAGCCCCTAATCTCTAGCAGAGCATGAGATTATTATTAACTTTCATATTTTAGTACAGATTTTCAAGGACAAAACTAGGCAAAGATCCTCCTATTACTTCTGCAGCACCCACAGTTTTAATCATATTCTGAAATGATGCCATTAATGTCAAACCCTGTGGAATTAATGTGGAATAACACCATATGAACCAAACCACTATTATGAGTAAAAAAAAATTAAGGTTTTAGGTAATTTTTCAGAGGCTGTGTAGGAGCAAAATAGTAATTCATATAGCTTGTTGATATTATGAATTGTATGATTATGGGGCAAAACCAGATCAGCTGACAGAGTTACTTAGTTTCCCCAACCCCTCTGTCCTCACTTCTCTCTGCATCTACTCAGTTGTATTAACTCACTCAACTCTCCCAGAAGACTAAGGGCTGAGAATGTCACTACCAAATGCAGGCACAGATTTTGTGTGTTTCTATTATATTCTCTTTATTTCCAGGTTCATAGATGCAGAGGAAGGGCAGGAGCTTTCTTTGAATAAACTCAAATGTAGTGTTACTTGGGTTCAAGTCATGAATTGTTGTGCAAAACCCTATATAGCTAAAACCACAACCCTGAAGAGCTAACAAATTAATGGATAAATGTCTGAAAGGGAAATACAGGGAAAAGCAATTTGGCTGATGGTACACTGGAATTAATAGCAAAATTAGAAACATAACCAGACAACCCTGAAGAAGTTGATGGGCATCAAAGCACAAAGAAAAATTTTGCAGGTCTGTTTATTACAATGGGAATTGAGTAGCCATAGAGCTGTAGCTAGCTACATCTTATTGATGATTAAATATCTTCAAAAATCTGTCCTAATTTTATTTTGGGCCAGTATACTGTCTTTATCTCTCTGGCTACCAGAGGAGCCTCAGAAGAGGAGATACTGGAATAGTTGACTCAACAGTCTTGTTAACTTTATGGTTTTTGAGTTAAAAAATATCACCCACCACTTCAACTACAAAATATCTATTTTTATGTGTCTTACTGCTTTTTTTTATTTTTCATTAGGCTCTAGAAGCCTTCTTGGACTAGGACTGACTCACTTCATACTATACTTGTGCAAGTGTAACTCCATTAAGTTCAGAGAAGTTATTTTTAGTTTACACTGGTTGTATAGGGCCTACCTAGTGTGACTCACCTGCTAATTCTCTTCAGCATGAAAAAAATATCTGCTTTGTTCTAATTAAATTTTTTTTAGTGTAAGCTAAATATAAATCTCTGAATAATACATCTGACAGCAGGTAAAAGGAATTGAATGGTTGTGGCAGTCCGAGCATGATGTGTGCAGTGAGAAAAGAAAGTGAACTTTGTTGTGGTTTGAAAGCAAATCAGTGAGATGCTTAAAGTCAAAATTACAATTTAATAGAAAAATTAAAATACATGCAATGGTACAAAACCACTGACAGAGTCAGAATACAACTTGACACCCTGTTGATCAGGGTGTTGGTAGCAGTCCAGTGATAGATGTGGTTCTGTTGAAGCAGTTCTCCTCTGAAGGTCCAGTGGAAAATCTGCCTTGTGTTGTTTCAGGTTCTAGATTATATACAGATGGGGATGCTTGGTTCCCCCCCTGGGTGGGGCATCTCATAATGGGAATGGTGTAATCCATCAGTGGAGCTTAATGGCCCATTAACAGAGAGGACTTGTGAAATCCTTCCTGCTAATGGCCTATCAACAGAAAATATTCCCAGGCACTTCACTTGGCCCCGCTTCACCAGCTGGCCCATTAGAAGTCCCGCCCTGGGGCCATCAAGGATGG
>VZTZ01002519.1:0-20610 GCA_013400955.1 Drymodes brunneopygia | reverse complement strand
GAATAGCTTCATTCTCAGCATTTATTATAACTTGCTTTATGAGAAGTCTGAATAGCAAATGGTTATCTCCTCATCTCTTGGAGAAAGAAGGAAACATAATATTGTTTCTTCTGTCTTATTCCACGAATAAATTAATATATGACAAAGAGGAACTAAAGGCATTCAAATTCTGGATTTTTAAATTTTTCTTTGATTAATCTACCACTGTCTTAATGGAATCCTAATTCTGACTGTCACACACTGTTTGTTTCCTTGGTTCAGTAAATCTCAGCTAGAAGAAGCTTTGAAGCTTTTTGAATTCTTTCGTGACTGCAAAGAGGAAGAATCGTGGATCTCTGAGAAGTGGAAGCTGGCAAGAATGACAACATTAGGGAAAGATGTCAGCCAGATCACAGCCTCTATTCAGAAGAACAAGGTATCTTACTTTGCTGCTGGTGTCTTGTCTTTGTATTAAAGCAAGATTTTAGAACATCAGTGTATTTCAGTTCAGTCTGTGTGGCACTTACAAGAAAGCTGTCAAAATAATCCTTATCTCAAGTATCATGACCAGGGTTTGGAATTTAAAAAAGATGTATAGGGTAGGGATTTTTTTCCCAAAGAGGGGAAGGAAAGGGTAGAGAAGGAATATGCTTCATACTGGACTAGAAGTGGGGCTTCGCATGAGGAAATTGAGCTCCATATTAGCTAACTTTTGATGGGCAAAAAAATAGGTTGGTAGTTTCTGTTTTTCTCATCTTCTTTTCCTGTCCGAGAGAGATGCTGAAAAGATGAGACATGAGGCTCTTGGCAATGTATGCATGACAGTAGCAGAGAGCAGGACCCACTCTTTTCTCTTGGCTGGTGGGGAATGAGTTGTGCTGACATGTTTCCTGTCCTTGCGCTAGGCTCTTGAAGCGGAGTGCAATTCACACAAGGCCATATGTGCAGATGTGATGAGGAGGGGCTGGGAGCTCAGCCAGAAGAACCCCACGTGCCAGGATGACATTCTGAGGCAGACAGACAACCTCCAGAAGCTGTGGCAGCAGCTCCAAGATGAGGTGGTGGATCGCAGAAGCCGCCTGCAGGCAGCAGCCCTCATCAAACAGGTAAGAGGGTTCTGCTGGGGTGTGTGAAATGTGGGACATGGATGTAGCTCAGTTCTGCCCCGTGCCCCCACGTGGGGGGCAGCAATGTCAGGAAAGCCTTAGGTGCTGGTCTTCAAAAAGATCTATGGCAGTGAAGTCTAAATCCTCATGCAAGCCAGACAGGCAGGAGATTTGAGAAGCTGGGAGTTGCTCTAAAGGTAAAAATGCTAATGGAAATAACTCACGATAGTGCTAATGCAGAGTCTTTTCAGAGGGTGGGTCAGGTAGCTGTGTGACATATTTCTCAAATGAAAAAAATTCCAAAGACCACCAACAAAAGAAACATATTGTAAGACTTAGATTGACCATGAACTTCACAAATCCTGCAAAGCATTTGACACTTCCATTCTGACCTACGATTTTGCTTCCACAAACATTCACACATCTGCAAATAAAAAATTTGTATAAAAGTAGCACTTTAAAATCGTATCATGTTATCTCAGGTATTCTTATTCTCCCTTTCTTAAGATTTTGCTCAGTCTGTTGCTTCCGTTAAATGTTTGAACAAAACTGAACAACTTTTTTCTTGAGAAAGTCTAAATTCTTGCTTCTCTCTATTAAGTTTGACACCATTATAGTGTTTCAGTTTTTGCTTTATCCCTCATTACTATGGATTTTCTTTTTTTTCTGTTGTACTTTTATTCTATATCTCAAAACCTTGTTTTACTTTTCTACAACCATAGCCAGGCAGACTGCAAATTCTGGAAAAATGTAGATTTCTGTTGTAGACCAAGTTCATTGCTTGTTCCTTAAACATTTAGAAAATATCTGTTGGTATTACATAGTACCTACCAACATCATACATTGTGGTTTCATTGCATCTGTTATGCACCATGAGGTTTTAGCTAGTTAGGAGTTTTTAAACAGGTACATAGGCAATCCTTGAATGTCTTTACTCACTGATTCTGTGAATCAGCTGTGTTGTGAGCATGAAATACGTCCTGGGTATAGAGCTACCTTATCCACAGTTTTTACAACACCTAAAAGTAACCTTACAGACACAGACCTAATAGCATTTCTCCTTATTCATAACTTTGCAAAGAGGAAGGAGCTGGATATGACACTTCCAGGATGAATCCAAGTGTTTTCTTCCCTGTGTTCCTTCAGTACTTTGCTGACATTGATGAAGCAAATTCCTGGTTGTGAGAGAGGCAGCCCCTGCTCTCCAGCCAGGACTATGGCAAAGATGAGTCCAGTGCTGAAGCGCTGCTGCATCGCCACTTGCGCCTGGAGAAGGAGATCGCAGCCTACTCCTCCGAGATGAGGCGCCTCAAAGAGCAGGCTGACACTGCAGCACAGCAGGCTCCAGCTGCAGTAAGTAGAGGAGGGATTGTGTCACATTGCGCTGAAGAATGTAAACGAAATGGTTTTCTCGATTATTTATTTATTTTGCCAAAATAGAGTATTCCAAAGTAAGTTCTTCATTAGAATTGGGGCAGATTTTTAGGTGACGAAGAAGGTCCTTGTCTGCTCATAGCACACCTGGTTAGTATTCTTCGAAGTGCTAGAAATATTCTCATCTATATTAGTTCCCTCTGCTGGTCCTCATATATACATTCTCACTCTTTATTCTCATAAAATTATTAATTTTAAAAATCTCTAAAAAGCAGACATTTAATCCAAACATCCTTACAAATTATTTTTGTACCCTAATGTACAAAAAATGTGAAGAACTATCCCACAACTCCAGGAGCAACTCATACCATCCCCTATTTTTAAAGCATGTGGGATGAAGTCAACCTCTGCAGATGGCCCTCTTTTTCACAGATAGAAAGGGAAATTTTGACTTGAGATCAGCCCCTTTAGTAACAGAATTCAGGGGAGATGAATGAATGACGCATTTCATAGCTTGCTTCATTTAGATGTCTATATTCGCTGAATGTTTAGCCCAGTAAATTTGAGAGCAACGGAAAGAGCTTGTGGTCTTTCCTTTACCTCATCAATCCAATATTAATTTTTATTAGAAAAAAATTTTATTACTTTGCTATGAAATGTAAAAAAGCATGTAACAAGATGGTATTGATGCACAAATAAAAGTATTGGTTCAGTAGGGCACTCACAGTTTTTGGAACTGGAAGTGTTCAGGTACTAAAATATCACCACAAAGAGAATTGTGAGCACAGTCAATTGTCTTTGTTGGCACTTCTGAAAATAAAGAAGCCCCTACAACCAAACAGCTTTGATTTCAGCAGAAAATGAGAATTTTTACTGAATCAATATATTTTAAAATGAACTACCTTAAACTTCTTCTTTAAACAAAACCAAAATGTTTTCCAGTTTTTTGGTTCATTTTTTCAGAATAAAACAGTGGAAACAATTTTCAAAAAATACTGGACTTCTTTGGTTTAAAGGGTCAGAGTGCTGTGATTTGAACTAGCAAGTCCAAATTTTTCTTCCATGTGAAATTTTTATCCAAATCAGAGTTTTTCATCCACTGATTTTGTTAAATTTTTCTTAATAGATGATGAAGAGGGAAGCTGCAAGTGACTTAAATCAAAAGACAACTAAGCTACCATTCAATCGAACCTGGGCAGCATCTGAAACTGCATCCACTGGAACCTCAAGTCTGGATGATCATTTTCTTCCAGAGAACATCTGGAAGACCCAAGAAGAAACTGATTCACTTTACAAACAGCTACAGGGCATGGCTGAGGTATAATATGCCTTTCTGCTTTGCAGTTAATGAAAAAGTCAAGTCCAAACCAATGCAAATTGAAATTAAGTGCTGTGCTGGCTTCTGATTTTCAGTTTATAATGTGCCTCAATCCTGTTAATTCCTGTAGGACTTCAAGCCTTGAGATTATCATTGAAGTTTTGTATCAAAACACATTTTATGTTGGCAAATTTCCCATTTACATTTCAGTGTTTTTAGTCCATGAAGAGCAGATTCTTTTGTGTAATCCTTTTTTTTCTCCACCTTAATGTTTGCTTGCTATAGCTCCTTAATCACCACGCTGTATTGCCTGACATCAGAAAAAATAAACTGTAACCTGCATTTTCAGTATGCTGCTCTTCAGTCCCACCTGCTCTAATCATGCTCTAAAGACCAACAAAAACATGTTGTATGTGACTTTTACATATTCTAGTGACTACTGCCTTTTCAGCCAGCAGCAGCAAGTAGCACAGCAGCCTTCCTTACTGTCCAGGGGCTGAGCACTCTCCAAATTATTCTCTTATGCTTTTAAACCACTGTTGCTCTGGGAAGAAATATTGTGATCTTAAAATTTCATGTTCTGTTTCTTTCAGCAGTGTCTGGGAAAAATACTAAGCTACCACCTGTGTGTTGTAGTCTAAATGCAAGGATCTTTCTTCTGTTGCTTCAAATGGTAAGGAGTTATTACAACAAGAGTTGAGTCTTCATCTCTTTTACAGAACAGAAAAAAGGCTCTGGAGGAGATGATTGGATATTATCGCTTCTGTAGCTCTTGCGAAGAATTTCAGTCATGGATGAGAGATAAAGAGAACATTTTCTGCACTCTTCAACCTCAAGCAGACAATGTGGAGGTCATGCAGCAGAAATATCAGGTACCCCTTTTTCCTCTTCACAGATGACACCTCTTAAATCAAATTGACCTTAAGAGATAAGATAAAGTTGAGAAATGATGTTTTGAGAGCCTTTTCATTAATTTCAACTTAGAGAGTCGTGCATAGACCAGATATTTCTTTTGTACAGACTATGCCAAAATACTGAAGCTGATGTGACTCTCTCCCTTTATCTTCCTGTGCTAATATCATGGTACATAAGGATTCTTTCTGTGGTTTGTCTTACGTTGCTTTAAAAAAGTATCAAATTTGAAAAGAAGTCCATCAGTGCACTTGCATCCCAGTGGACATACATGCACAGATGTAGTGTGCACACCAGGGAGGTCAGGGCGCTGCAGGGGAGTTGTGTGCACAGGTGTGCCAGGAGTCAGCAGGCAGGCAAGTGGAGAAGCCAGCTGTGGAAGTGGGAGATGAGGGGATATAAGATTGTTGAGAATTGTGTCCATAGAATTGGAAACACCTCAAGTTCTTCTTTCTTGTATTTTTCCATTTTAGAGCTTTTTAACGGAACTGGCTGCAGGCAAAGGCCAGCTGGAAGACATTGAAAACTTAGCTGTTAAATATGGAAAAATCAGTCGCAGCAAATATTTTGAGATCCAGACTTGGATGGAAGAGATCAACATCAGGTAAAAGTACTACTGATAAGCAGAGGATTGTCTCATGGGGGCAATTGGAGAGCTGACCATTCATATCCCTTCTGGATGACAGTGCCACCAGAAGGAAAGGGGCAGCCCTCAGCTGGCTGTAGGCTGGCCCTGAGCCCAGGGCCATGTGTCCAGGAATGAGGGGAGCTCCTAGGACCCTGACACCAAGTTGCTTAAACTGTAGAAATTTGTGTGCGTATGTTAAAGCACAATGTGAATTCATCCACAGGTGACAGCGATGTATTCAGAGTAGTTCTGCAGCACTGCATCTGCTTTGGTTACTTAAACATCAGGGTGAGGACACACTTCACATCAAACCATGTTTGACTTCACCATGAGTATTTAATACCCGATGTGAATGTATTCCTGGCACCATGTCACTCAGTGGGCACAGCCATGTCCTGATTTTGACTAGGGTTGTTTATTTGCATCATGTTCAGGGTGTTCTGGTCACCTGAGCAGGTCGCCTTGTTTGAGATGGCACTGATATGAACTTTGATGTTGTGAGGGAGCGCTAGTGTTCACCCCCACCCAGCCCACTTAAGTCCTGATGAAATCTTCATACAAGACTTTTTCTGAACAGGAACAGTATATAACAATGTATAACAATAGCTATAAATTGGTATCTCACTTCAAGATGGCAATCCATGGAAACTCTGAAGGAGGAGAAAGGCTCTGAGCTGATTGGAGTGGCTGATGTGAAGACATTTCTTCAGGACTGTCAGAGCATAGGAGTGCTACTGCAAGACAAGATGGCCCAGCTCAGGGATCTGGAACCAGGGAACTTGCCTGCTGGACTGGAGTCAGACAAGCACAAACTGTACACAATTGAGAGAGAGGTCCTGGTGATAGAGAGGAAAATTGAATACTTGAGGAGTGTTGCAAAATCGTAAGGAACCTTCTTTTTGTTTTCACTTTCTTTGCTGGTTCTCTAAGATCATGCTGTAAATTATGGCTGTAAAGAGAATGAGCAGCTTTTGAAGTTTTGCTTTCTAGAAACCCAAAGAATTCACTTACCTGTTGGATTGAGCTGATTTCTCTTGAGTGTGGCTGATTGATTGGGGAGGTATTTGTTTCCAGACTTCACAGTTGCAGGAAGATGAATAGCAGGGTGGATTGTTTGTGGCTCTAAAAAATTGTCTCTACTAATGTGAGTTACATACTTCAAAATGTGGAGGTAGCACTTAGGTCCTGAAAGAGGGTAATTAGGGGAAGCAAGGGTGATGGTTAGAAAATAGCAGATAATTGTGCACAGGAGTTCAAATTTGAAATATTAAAGTTTTTTACTTCTTTAAGTTTTCTGTACTTTCACGATGGGAATATGTTGCCTTGGCTGACTTTCTATTTAATGGAACTCTAAATATCCAAAACCATTCCTTTTAAAGAGTACTGGTTCAAGCTCTAAATAAGTGTTCACATAGTTGAATGTATTTTATTGCAGGATCAAGGACACCAACCATGCAGAGAGCAAGGCCATCACTGAGCAGGTAGAAAACATGGAGAGGCTTCTGGCAAAGCTCAAGCTGGAGATCCAAAAGAAGCAGGACATCCTACAGTGGGCTCAAAACCAACAGTCCTTCCTGCAAGACAGCCGTAGGCTCCTACTGTGGGCAGAGGGCATTCAGGAGAAACTGAGGAGTGAAGAAATGGGTCTGGATGTGGGATCTGCAGAGCAATTGCTGAAGGAACATCAAGACCTGCTGATAGAAATTAGATCTCAGAATGAAAGGTAGAGACATTGTGGCAGGGTGGGCAGAGTGGGGTGATATGACAACAGCACTGTGAAAATGAAACATGTGAATCATATACATAAATGCTTGCAGTAGTAGAATTCCACGTACTCTCCTGACACCCTCAGAGAGTGCCATCTGTACTTTATTCCAGTTATCCCATTCTTTCTCAGGCTTTATGCTTGCATTTGCCATAATTTTCAGTTCTTCTTCTGCGCTGTTATGAGTTTCCAGATACTGTTGGCCCTCCTTTCCCTTTTAACATGAAAGCCTGCTTATGTGGGCTTTCAGTCCAGATCGGAAAATCTCGCCTACTGCCTCCAGGATGTATCCCTGAGCAATCAAACAGCTGCACTTTGTAGTGCGTAACCAGCAAGAAAAAGGTAAAAGAGAGGGAGAGAAACTTGGTATTTGAGCACTGCCAAGAGAGCAAAGAGCTGTGATGAAAGAGAATTCATGTTCATGCACTGAGGCCTCATTTTTCTTTTTGACTCTGGGAAGATTTCTGCAGCTGGAAGAGCTTGGCCGCAAAGTAATCCACCAACAACCCAGTAACAGCAGGACCAGAGATGTCCACCAGACCATGGAGAGGCTTGCCAAGGAGAACAAAGAGCTGGAGGAAATGTGGGAAAAGCGATGGAAAAATCTGCCGGAAGGCCTGGAATTGCAGAAGTTCAACAGGGAGGGAGACCGTATCAATGCAGCCCTCTCTGGCCACGAGGCCTTTCTCCGGGGGGATGACCTTGGGGTATGTACAGCAGCTGGTCTTGTTTTCTCCTACTTCTCCCCATCCAGGGAGTAGAAACAATCTTCTTTATTAGATTGGCTCCTTCATTCTTCTGATCACAGCGTTTCCGTACTTGGGACTTTCAGGATCTTATTAACGTTCTTATGTTCTTACTCATCTTAATGAGAACAAAGCTCATTGTCCCTCAGAAAAAAATTTAAAAACAGCTAGAGTTGTGATTTGTTGCTGTTTGTACATGTCATATGGTTTATATAAAATGGAATAATTCATTAGAAAGTAAGGTTTCAGCTTGAACATTGTAATTTTTTTTCAAGTAAAAATGTAACCATTTTTAACAAGAACAGTTAACATTTAATTTAAGAACATTGAAGCATTATGAAGCAAAAAAGCAAATGCAGACAATACTCACAAAATCAATGAAGAAGGAGGTTGTGGTCTCTTACCACCTCTTATGTTTTCAGCTGAACCCAAAGCATTGATACTTTGGGATCAACTGAGTGGAATAACATTTTACTAGTTAGTCTTTTGTATTGCACATCCCTAGATGGGCCACAGTGCTGGCATAAATTTAGAATGCAGGTTTTCTTAAAAGGTGAAAATGGAACTGTAATGGAAATACAGAACAGAGAAACCAGACATGAGACAAACGTGCTGCTTGTTTGTAGCCCTGAACATCCTTAGGCTCCTGCAAAATGCACTCTGTATCTTCTGCCTGAAAGAGAAGGAGGAAAGGAAGGTCCAATTTTTTTTTTCACCGCTACAGATACAATAGGAGCAAGAAAAGTCTTGTTCAAATTTTCTTTCTCAAATGCAGGACCATGTGGATGCTGTTCGAAGCCTGCTGAAGCAACATCAGGAGTTTGAACAACTGCTGATGGCACTGAAGAGACGAGTGGAAGCACTCAATGAAAATGGGGTGAACCTACTAGAGAGCAGGCACTTTGCATCTCCTGTGTGAGTCCAAACCTTCTCCTTTTTTATTTAACTTTAATAAATGATCCAGTGTGATTGTGATCAGGATGAAAGGAAAAGCTTTCTCTGAGGAGAAATTGGTTGACCTCCAATCCACAATTCAATGGATAAGGGAAGCAAAAGGATTTTTTTTCAAAATATAGACTTCCTGTGCTCTTAGGACAAATAAGCAAAATGCTTTAAGTTAAAAGTGGCATTTGGCAGACCACTAGAATAACCTCTCTTGTATCGTAAATTACATATAGTGATAAAACTTCCTTAAAGTGAACTCATTAAATGCCTACAGAAAAAGAATTCCTTAGTTTATCAGAATCATATATTAGAAATATTGTTTGCTTTTAAAAAGTTACTGAAGATTTCACAAGCAAAACTCTTCAGGAATAGGTCCTTTGTATTTTTGTCCAAGCTGAACTGTTACCTGTAATTCCTTTTTCTGTGCTAGAGTTGCTAGGATCTAGTCAAGGGGACCCCTTTGCAAACAAGAATTAGAAACAGAAGGTTAGAATGAACCTCTTGGATTAGAAGATCATGTTCTTGTGACCATAAGTGATAATGTGTTGACTCCCTCCATGAAATTATAAAACTACCCTTAAGATCTGATTTCTTGCCAGCACTACTACCATTAAAAAGCCATTCCAAAGCCTCATTGCACTTACACCAAAGTTACTTGTTAGTTATAACTAATATAACAATATTATGGAATATTTGAGGCAGAGGGAGGTCTCAGTGTTCCAGTGTATGACTGCAATTCACTAATGTGACACAGCCATACAAGAGGAAAATCCAGAGCAGTTGGAAAGCAACACCTGCTCTGCAGGTGAGTCCAACATGGTGATGGAACAGGACCATGTATCCCTTCTTCCTGTCAGCAAAGTTGTTGAAACTAGATTGCATTAATATCACAGTCATGACTCCAACATAAACAAGGGGAACCGATATTAGTACAGCATTGGACCTCCTATTTTTCTTGGTAGTATTGAAGAAAGAATGGTCACTCTCCAGAGAAGGTGGGACCAGCTGATACAAAGCAATGCCATGAGAAAACAGAGGTTGCTGGATTCCCTACAGCTACAGGTAATTGATACTGCAGATTTGGTCAGGCATCTGTGAATTTTGAATTTTACCCTTTGTCTTAATATGAGACAAAAACTCAAACTGCTGAGCATTCCTACTGCAGCTCTCTTTCTCTTTGGCTGTGGGGCAGGGCTTCATTCTTCAGGGAGCAGATGATGTACTGACGATAAAGCTTACAAAGCTATAATCATAGAAAATTTTTTCTAAAAATGGAGATTTTGGATGAAAAACATCAACAGAATGTTTTGTCTACTGGTTAGGTTTATTCTGCTCATTACTTATTGTTCTCAGCCTTAAAAACTTAGTACAATTAATCTAAGTTTTGGCGCCAAACCTACTTTTCTGTGCTGAGATACAAAGTTGTACTGGAGCATTGGTCCTCTTCTGGTTAAAATATTATATCAAACCTTCACTGACAATTACAGGCAACAGATTCATAAATGTGGCAAAAAAGGGACCAAGAGATATTATGATGACTTAAAACCTCATCTATAGTTTAAGATCATACTTCTTCATTAGTTAAATCAATTTAATCCTGTTTATTTTCTGTAAGGAGTTTAATCGTGATGCTGCTGAGCTTTTGATATGGATGGAAGAGAAGTACAAGATTGCATCAGATGGATCCTATCGTGATCCGACAAATGTTCTGCACAAGCTGAAGTGGCATGAGGCTGCTGAGAAGGAAATGTTGGCTAATGAGGAGCACTTTACAACACTGATAAAGGTGAAGGCAGCTTTGGAGCCAAGTTTTCCATCTTGTACCAAGATTCATAGATGCTGATCTGCTAATAAAGTGATGTGCTGTGTTTCTCCAGAAAGGCAATCAATTGATTCAAGACAACCACTACGCTGCAGTTTCTGTTCAGGAGAAGATGTCAGAGCTTCAAAAGAAGTGGAAGGAATTGTATGGCAAGATGATAGAGCGAGGTGACAAACTGAGACAAGCTGGACAGCAGGAACAGCTCATGGAACTGCTGCAGGTCAGGAAGTCATGAGGAACAGAGGGGAGGAATGGCCTAGGAGCCTGGTTTCTCTGTTGTGTGGACACCACATAAAAGAGCATACTGTTCCGATAAAAGTAGTTTTTAAGGTCTCCGTTTTGTCTACAGTCCCAGGAAAGAAACCCCAATATTATGCTGTCCAAGCTCACTTCAACGTTACGAGAATGATAACAGTGCCAGCAAAGCATCAGGCTGTTGAACTTGGGCTCAACACTGCATCTATATGGCCATCCTGTACTGGGAAAACAACCCAAACTCTGTAGGGGTCATGGCTGTGCAACCATAACTGCATGCCTGGAGGCAGTCTGGGGGCTGCAGATATGGCACTGTATTAAGCACATGGTCATCCAGTCAGATTTTATAACAAGAACAATGTGAAGTCCTTTTGAGACCGTTACGAATGGAACTGCTGTTGTAGCTATAACAATAGCTACAATCTGAAGTCTTTGAAGATTGTTTGACTGTTTTATATTATGTTGCTGAAGATATTTCAAAGAGACCAATTTCAATGATGTGCTTTAGAGTCGCAGACAGAAGAGTAGTCCAAAATAGTTAGCAAAAAATATATTCCTAGAAGATGTCTCCTAGAGATATCCAGCCATCATTTTACCAAGAAGGGACTATGGGATTTAAAAATTGTGTCCAGGAAGCTGTCGTAGGAGGGGGTGAGTGAAAGAAAATGGTGTTGAAAGGATAGTATGAGTGTGCTGTAATCTTTTCCTGGCAGGACGCCAAAAAGAAGATAGAAAAAATTGAGCAAGTTCTTCAGGAATCTGAGACAGGCCATGATTTGCGCTCCAGCCGTGATCTGCTCAAGCAGCACAGACAGCTGGAAAATGAGACGTGAGCTGGCAGAGAAAATGAATGCCATTGAATCTCATGCAAGGAAAATGGCCACCAATCACTTTGACTCCCAGAGGATTCTGGATGAAACACAGAAATATCTGAAAAGGTACAGTGTCCCTCTGTTTTTTGTCTCCACCCACCTCTTGTGACAAATTGCATTTTTTATTCTACCTTCTAAACAATTCTCTTGGTTGATTAAGTTTAACCCATACTCAGGAATGATTTCTCCTCACAGCTGGAGCACAACTATGCTTTGGTCTGCACCTCTACAGCTGTCTGTTGACCCACTTCAACCCTTATGGCTGAGCATTGCTCCTTGCCAGCTGCACTCCTCCTCTAGTCCCTTTCTTATCCACAGGTCACCCACTGCTTTATTAGAGGTACAGTGATTCAGCATTCAATACATCACAGGACAAGCCTAGGACTTTAAAACTGTAAATAATTTTTTCTCTGCTTACATTTAGTGTTATGATATAGATCTGCTTGCCAAAGGTGTAGCCTTCCATAGAAGGGATCCTTGTATGCGCAGCCAGTGCTTACCATTGAAATTTAATTGCAAAGAAGGTGTCCAGTGTTTTGAAATCTTCACAATGGAATAGTAGCCTGATTCCCTTGGCAGAATGAGGATAAAGCTTTATTTTAACATATATTTAATGTATTTAATGGATGACTCCTAGGTTTGAGTCTTTGCAAGCGCCTCTTTGTGAGAGGCGTAGGTTGCTGGAAGCAGCCGTGGATCTTTATGAGTTCTACCATTATCATGACATGGAGCTGACCTGGATCAACGAGCAACTGCCTATCACCCATTCCACCAACTGCGGGAAGTCCTTGGATATGGCTCAAAACCTGTTGCAAAAGCACAAGGTAACTCTTTCAGTCGAGTGCATTATAGCATGGTGGCACACTGAACCTCACCTCAGCCTGCAAACCTACACCTGCACACTTCCAATGAGTACATTCACCGATCCCAGCTCTAGCCCAGCTAAAATGGTTCCATGGATCGACACAAACCAGCAGAGTGGTGATGGTTTTCAGAACAAACACAACATTCCTGTGACAACTGCAAAATTTGTCGTATTATGGAGTATTATTAATCTGAGAAATTGCGTAAAAGAGGATAAAAAATCAGTGTATCTGACACTAAACAGTGAAAAAAAACGGGGATTTTCCCTTTGTGGGTTGACCTGGGTTGAATATTTTGACTGTTAATGCTAATCTTATTGTAGTTTCATGCTTACTTCCTCATTTTACATGCAATCTTGGGACTTGTGCATACTGGATTTTCTAGGGGAGCATATAACAAGCATTTAAAAATTATTTTAAATCTCTACTGCTTTTAAAATGATCTGAACAAGCTACAGTCACTGTATTTGTAAAGACAGGTTAATACTGATTGCTGGGGAGTTTGATTCATTGTAGCAGCTCCTCACTGCCAGAGGAGCACCACAAGCAATGCTGGATTTTGCAGCACCTTAATTGCAAGTTTCATGAGAAAGGTTATAAGACCGGTGGAGAGGATTTATGGAAAAGTAGTCCAATAATTTTCATGGTATTGATGGCAATGTTTCTCTTTGCATCATCCTCCAGCCCCTTCATCCTCTTGGACATTTTATTTTTCTGTCAGCACCTCAACACTCTTTTCTGATTCCCCCAGCTTTGTGTCTCATCCTGTGATCTGCTCCATCTCCCAAACCTCCCTGGCTGCTGGACAGGGGAAGGGGCAGAAGCCTGGTAAAGAGAGGACTTTAGTGTAGGGAAGTTAAGGGATGTGTGCTGCTTCCTTACATACCCTTCCCTCCTCTCTTGATGGCAGCACCTACAGCAGAACATCATGTGGGGTGGGGCTGGCACCAGCGACTGAGGCTGCAGGTGTGGTAGAAATAAGACAGCCCTGGTGTCCACTTGCTGAACTCTGCCCACTGTCACCAGCTGCCAGTTTTGCTTAGGATTATGACCACACAGAATTTACTTGTCCTCACATATCTTCCTTTATTCCTATTTTTTCTTTTATCTCGTTCCCAGGAACTGCAGGCAGAAGTGAATGCTTACAAGCAGCAAGTCCAGCGGGTCCTGGATAAAGGAAAGACAATGATTGTAGGCCAGCACCCATCAGCTCAGAAAATAAGTGAGAAATGCCAGGAGCTTGTGACTGCCTGGCAGGGCTTGGAGAAGTCCTGTGAGGAAAGGATGAAGCAGCTACAGCACTCAGTTGGCTTCCAGGAGGTACAAATGAAAGCAAAGAGCTTACACAGTAGCTTCTTCAGACAAACAAAAGGACCAGAGTGTTAAAGTGAATTACAAAAAACAGCTTTGCTGGAACTGGTATTCTCTTCAGTTGCTTAAGGTAGACTCATGGGAATGGAGGTCTGGATTGCATTATTGAATGCAGTCCCCACTAGACCTGCTGCTCTACAGGCTTCCCTCGGGTTCTATACTCATCCCAGATGGCTGTGCACAGAACACACATTTCTCCCAGTTGTAGCTCCTTTCTCTGTGTCTCTACACAGTCTCAGACTTTGACTTATTAATGTAATAGATCCTGAACTGGCCCTTCATACTGGAGAATTATGACATGGAAATGAGGAAAGACGGGATTTCTTGTGCTATCCATTCTTTACCCGTTTCATGCAACGATGTTCCAGACAATAAAATGATACTGAGGAACACATGACATTCATTCAGTCTCAGAGCAAGTTGGAGATTTTGACTCTGTTATTTCCTATGGGCTTCTGGATCTTCATACTTAGCCTGTTAAAAAAAAATTTGCATGCAAATATTTATATTGATAATCCAAATTTTCTGTTATCAGAGGGTCATGTAGGAGTGCAGTTATTCAGATAGCACATGCAGCTTTGTATATAACATGTAAATNCAGTTATTCAGATAGCACATGCAGTTTTGTAGACATAAACAACATTTGCACGGAGTTCACAGGCCCAGCGAAAGTATGTTTCCTCAGGAATTTAATCATCTGGCCCTTATTTCCTCTATCTGTGAAAACACTGGTCAATACTGTAGATTTTATGAAGCCTGATTCTTATAGTGGTTTGAACTTCTCAGTCAGAGGAAAGAGAAATGTCCTACTGATAAGATACACTTAGTTATCCTGCACTGAAGTCTTCTGTCTGTGACCCTTTCATTGTTTTATTATTTCACAGAGAACAGTGAATTAAATATTCAACAAAACATTGCAGGAAACCTTACAGTGTACTACCTATTTAGAATTTATTAGGTAAAAAAATGACATGAATGTTTTGAAAGTTGAAGTAGAAGCTCATTTGTTTTCTCTTTAACTGATAGTTTTTAATGAATACTTCAGACCTGGAGGCTTGGATAGCAGAAAAATATCCACTTGTGACAAGCAAGGACTATGGTAAAGATGAAGATGGAACTCTGAAACTCATCAAGAAACATGAGGTATTTCTCCGCTTAAATTCTATAGACTAGCCTGATCTTTTGGTCTCTCTGCAGTCATAAAATTGTTTGTCTCATTGGTAGTTGAGTGCCCAGCCATCTACAGGATATTTTGCATTGATATATGTCTGCATATGGATAGACTGATAGAAGAGATCAGCGCAGTTTACTAACGTGGTTGGGAAAATGTGGTTTGGGGGAAAAGGAGGATGGTGAATATTCTCATGTTCTTCTGAGGCCAAAACTGACTATCTGCTTTTCAGTTTCAACAGATGCATGCAGAAGCCCTGTAATTTTTTCCTAAAATCAAAGATACAGATAAAGTATTAATCCGGGAATACTTTTCTCTACCTAATATTCCATCAGGGAATTCTAATTGTCTTTATTCATCTAATTTGTTTGAATTTCTGTACAATTTTTTTTAAAAAATAACATTGCTAGAAAATAATATAAAATTGATCAGGTCTTGGAAATGTCACATCCTTCCCAAAAGTATTCTCTTTCAATGTCTCAATCACTACACCCTAGGCTGTTCACAAATAGTGAATATCTCAGACAACTGACCCTCAATTCACTGTTTTTCTTTGTCAGGCACTGGAACATGAGATTGCTGTTTACCAAGATTTGTTGAAAGAACTGAGTGAAAGTGCCCAAACTCTTCCTCTTGTGGGCTCCATCCAGTACACTGAGGTTGATGGCCCAAAGGAACAAGTTCATTCAAGACTCCAGGAGTTACAGGAGCTAGCAGCAGCAAGGTATCCCCCTTGGATCCTAGATTACATTCAAAGCCCAGTGAAATCAATAAAGGATATTTCCAGTTACTTCACTGGAATTTATATTTGGTATATTATAGATAATTTATTAATTAGAATTATAATGTTTTATTAATAATTATTATGGTTTTATAATTAAATTTTATTAATTGTCTCCTCTTTTTCAATTATATTTAGAAAATTGCTTATTTCTATGTTATAATTCTGTGCATTTAGGAGCTTTTCGTTTTAGTGAGCAAAACCTCTACAATTTATTCAAGGAGTTTTGCTACATATTAAGGATTTGATACCTACAAATTTCCTCTTTATCCTTAATCATCCTCCTGTAAAGTGACTTGAGATGCCAGATTCTGGCTTGCATTTGTCATATTTAGAATTTGCTCTCAATAGGAAAAAACACTTTTAGAAGGTCCCCTATATGTTACTTGATAATTATTTAATTTTTACATATTGTAAGGGAGACAATAATGGATACACTTATTTATATGCCCAGTGACTGTGCTAGTATAGGAAGGCTTTTATTCTTGAATTAATCATTTACTTCTAATTTCACTTTCTTTCAGTTATTATTACAGCAAGATCTTTATAACAGGACAGTTAGCTCATACAAAGGGTTTTAACCCTTCTAATTTCTTGTCAGGAAGGAAAGAATGTCTGAATAACTTAGATTTTTCCCCCACAAAAATTTCACTCAGAAAAGCAATGGGGCTGTGCAAACAGAATAACAAATAAATTAATCTGAATACTAGAATAATTTAGCATAAAGAAAATGCTGGTATTTTACTTTTCATTTTTATTCTTGTTTACAGCTGAAAAAAATAAAAGCATCAATAGAAAAACCTGTGAATGAAAAGTTCAGAAAAAGTAATAAGCTAGAAATATCAAAACATTTGTGTGTGTTGAATACAGAAATGTTTTGTTTTCATTCTTTCTAAATTATTCTGGGTCTTGTTGTGTCTTATTGGTGCTCTGGTTTTTACCTCTGGTCTGCATTCTCCTTGGGCTGGACTCTTTAACAGATTACATCTCTTGCGATGAACATTTGTGACTCAAACTGGGAAGCCAGATTCTTCTTTCCTGGAATATTTGCACAATGGCCAGGCAGTGCTAGCAGATGGAAAATTAATATATTATTTCCTATGGAAGCCCTGTAACATGTCTGGCTGAGTTATAGAATAATCTAGACCATTGGAAATATGCAGCAGGTTGCAACAATTGTGCCAAACAGGCAATACGAGCAGAATTACAGCAAAAGGCTTTCATAGCATCTCCTTTCTTGATGCACGACCCTCAGAAAGATTTCCTCCTCATTTTCATAAGCAATTCAATTATCTTTAGAAAGACAGATTAGGACAGATCTGGAAAAAAATAAAGGGTATTCTTTCTCATGGAAAGAAAAATACACAGCAAAAGTAATAACAACAAACCCCAACCAAAATCAAAAACAGAACAGTGCTCTTCTGGGAAATTCCTACTGAGATGAGCATGACCTGGCTGACAGCAGTCATCCTACAATCATAATTTCCAATTCTGAGAAATAGCTCTTTCATTACAGAGCATGACTCTTGATGGTGAGAGGTTTGGGGGATTCATTGGAAGAAATTACTGATAGCCCTTTTCATATATTATTAATTATATTATCTTGTCTCTTTCTCCCAACAGAGGGAAGAAACTTGATGAAACTCTTGTCTTGCATGAGTTTCTACGAGAATATGAAGATCTGGAAGACTGGATCACTCAGCAGAAACAAACAGCCAGCTCTGAAGATTATGGAAATGATTATGAACATGTTTTGATGAGTTTTTGAGTAACAGATCAAAAATCAAATAAACTGTATGTAGTGAGACTGCAAACAGATACAAAGGCTGTCCTTGAAAACTTAACAGAAAGAGTAAGGAATAAGTATAAATAACTGGAAGATGGGAAGAGAAAAGAGCGAAGAGTGGGTGGAAAGGATTGAAAAACAGGCAGCGCAGCATCCTGTTGTGAGGGCCAAGCTGCCTGAAACAACTGCATGCTGAAATGTCTACACTTCAGAGATCAAATCTTTTCTATTTTTAATAAGCAGATATTTCAGTATGGTGTCAATTTAGTATTTTTTCTTTTTTTTTTTAATTGTGGTTGCTGATGTACACCTCTTCGTACACCTCTTCACATGGCACAGAAATCAATCTAATGTCAGCCTGTTAGAAATCAATAGTCATTCAGAATCTTCATTTTTATAATTTATTTCAAAATACCATGTATCCTAAACCTTAAAATCAGCCTACATTATCCATTTACTGTACTGGATACACATTTACATTCATTAAGTGAAAACACATAATTTTATAATTGAAATTCGTTGTATATAGAATGTTTGTTTCTATCCTCAGTAATAATATTTCTGCCTCCCATCTGCATCACAAACCTCATGATTTGCTAGGAGCTTGAAGCTCCTCATGGTCTTTGAAGGTAGAATCCAGTCATTCTCTGCAGTTTCTCCATATCTAAGTATGATCAGCTTATTACCTGTTTTTGGCTGTGTTCTGATAGATGAGCAGGTATGTTTGGAAAAAGAGAGCACTCAAAAGGAGTTTTCTCATTATTCTTGTTTTCCCTTCAAAAGCAACTTTGTGCCAAATATGACACATTCCGACACCAGTTGGAAGCAGCTGGGAAAAGAGTTGTGGCTTTCCAGCAGCAGGCAGACAACTTGCTGAATCAAGGGTATTCTGAGTCCTGGGAAATTCGACAGATGCAGAAGATCCTAAGGTAGGAGCCTTGTGTTAGCTCCAAAATGCTTTGTCCATTCCATTTGCTCTCAAAGAGGAGGAAGTAAGAAGAATCTAGAAAAGGATAAGGCATGTCCTCTTAATTCTCTAATTGCAATCTATGTCGTTTGCTCACTGATACAGTTGCTGCCAGCCTCGTTTAAAAATAAACCTCATCTACTTGCTGTTTTGGCTTCTTGTAAATTGCTTTGGAGGTGCTTTAAAAGGTGAACTTCCTTTGCCCTTTGAAACTGGATCACCAGCTGAAGGCTCAGAGTTTAGAGGTTTTTTATTGCTTCTTATTTTTGAGTTTGAATCCCCTGACTATTCTGCAGAGTAACATTAAGATGCTCTGAACTTCTTAGTTCTGGCATCAGTCCAAACTGGCCCAAAGAAGTGTGTCTGCAGCCAGTTGTGGTCACCACAATGTAAGAAAGTTATTAAGCTATTAGAGGGTGTCCAAAGGAGGGCCACAAAGATCATGAAGGGCCTTGAAGGGAAACCATAATAGGAGTGGCTGAGGTCACTTGGTCTGTTCAGCCTGAAGGAGACTGAGGGGAGAACTCACCGCAGTCTGCAACTTCCTTGTGAGGGGAAGAGGAGGAGCAGGCACTGATCTCTTCTCTCTGGTGGCCAGTGACAGAACCCAAGGGAATGGCCTGAAGCTGGGTCAGGGGAGGTTTAAGTTCAATATTAGGAAAAGGTTTTCCTCCCAGAGGGTGGTTGGGCACTGGAACAGGCTCCCCAGGAAAGCAGTCACATCACCACCCTGACAGAGCTCAGGAACTGTTTGGACAAGGCTCTCAGACACATGGCGTGATCCTTGGGATGTCCTGTGCAGGGCCAGGAGTTGGACTCAATGATTCTTGTGGGTCTTTCCAACTCAGGATATTCTATAATTCTATGACTCAGTCCTCCAAGTACTTCATGTAAAACCTAAAATGTGCAATTGAGAGGTCTTAAATAGGACCATTTCTTTAAGTTCTTGGGGCAGACAGGAGGACAGAGTAGGGTGAGAGACCTGCTGCCATTCAGAGAATCATTCCAACAGAATTTAATGGCAGGAATGAAAAACTAAGCAAGAACAGGTTTTATTTTCAGTCTTTCTTCAGACTGTTAGTCTCCTTTATTCCTAGTTTAAACATTTTATGTGGTTCTTTTCCCCATTCTACCTTGAAGGAACTCTTGGGAGGAGCTGTTGGAAATGACCAGATTACGAGGTCAGCGGCTGAGAGATGCTGAGGCGATCCACAAGTGCTACCAAGATCTAACAAATGCTCTGGCCCATATTGAGGTAAAAATTAATTGGAAAAGCTCATCTAACGCAAACTTTATTTCAGCTTTTTAAATGGAATATTATTATGATTCTCAGCATTCTTACTGCTGACTTCAAAAAAATTCTCAGCAAGAAGCCAGTGTGATTACTCATAGCATTAAAAAAATCCTGGATAATCCTTAGTTACCTTGTGAGAGCCATTGGTGAAACCTGGTGGAGCTGGAGTTGCTGATCTGTGGGAAAAGCTGAGAAGATCAGGGCTTGAACTAAGCTACCTCACCTTGCAATGCAGTGTTGTTTGCAGTCATCAGGCCTAAGAAGCTACTGCCTTACCATGGTGGTTCTTTGTACACTATTGTATGTGTGCTGAAGAACTCTCCTGTGATAAAGGCATTTGTTTGGATTACAGTGACCACTAGCCTGGAAGGTTGTCAGGCAATCATGTGACCTGATGTGAAAAGCTGAGCCAAAAATCTTTTCCTCTCATTCCAGTGCCCAGTACTGACAATAATTTCAAACAACCCCAGCGTGAAAACTAGAGGGAGAATTCCCCCCCCAAAAATTTCAGCCTTTTGTTTTATCTGAACATCCTGAAGAATATCACAGAGAAACCACATCCTTGCTGTAATGAGAGGTGTGGTTTCCCTAATGCAGATGTTTACAGGAGGCAGTGATCCAAGGGGTTCCACTGTTTGCAAGGCAAAAGGGCTTT
>VZTZ01002518.1:0-10216 GCA_013400955.1 Drymodes brunneopygia | reverse complement strand
CAACCAACCAACGAACAAAACCTGCCATTTCCTCAAGCCCTTATTGGTGTTTTGATACCCAGGCCAGTACTGGTAGCATCTTATAACTGGTTTCCTCAAGGTTGTGTAACTACATCAGAGAAATATGAGATACTTGGCCTCCAAAGTTCGTGTATTAGCAATCTTAATTGATGTCCAGGCCAAGTGTCTACAGGAGGCTAGCTCTTCTCAAAAACTTTGACCTTTTCTATTTCTGTGAAATGTAGTGCTTCCCTCACTTGAGAAATATTAGGGAGGGTGTTAAAGAGTTTCACTGTTTTCATCTGTGGTGTTTAGCTCTTGCAAAGATAAAGTTGAAATTTGAGTGTTGCTCCTGCAACAAGTTATTTTTGCAGCAAAGGAATTTCAACTCATACAAGAAGTATGTAGAGAGAGGAAAAAAGAGAATTTTGTTGATTTCTGGTTCTCCAATGTATAAATATACTCAGGCCCCAGAAAACCTATGCCTCGCTCAGTTTCACAGTTATTTAGCAAGTCACTCCTTGAAAAGATTTGGTTTGACCTTGCTAGTTTTGAGTTCCCTCTGGAAAGATATGATCAAAAGGAGGAAATACTCGTGAGTTTGGGCACAGTAAACTTTGTAAGCCTTGCAAGGCTTGGTTGATGAGCCACAGTGGAGGGAGAGGAAAATCTATTTAAAGGGTAACTTATTGGGGTCTGATGTAAAGGATCCTTATGCAGCTGGTGTAAGGTACAGTGACATGAGCTGTCCTGGCTTCTACAAATGTGCTGCTGTCGTTGCAGCAGTGGTGGGAGAGTTACAGATATCCACAGGAAGACAGAAAGACAGAGAGGGCAGCCAGGAGAATATTGCTGTTCAGTGCTTTCCCGTGCTGAGAAGAATGATGTTCCAAATGATTAAGTGACTGTCTCTGGATTCAGGAGAGCTGATTTCCTTGTTATTTTGTTTGATCTTTGGACAAATCATTTGTGCTGCAGTTTGATGAAACAGTTAAAATGACAAATCCTACTGAAAAACAGATTTCCCCCTCNACAAATCCTACTGAAAAACAGATTTCCCCCTCTCCTCACTGTGGGTTGAGCCCCAACCTCTTTTCCTGCATTAGCACTACTTCTCACCTGGTCCTAAAGAGAGCTGAAATAGCAGAAAACACAGCCTAACAGCCACAACAAATCTATGATAACCCTGAGACAGCATTTTAACTGATACTATGGAGAAGAAGCAAGTTTTTCTTTCTTTATTTACAGTACTGACAAAAAATTGTATGTAGCTGTCTGTGTATTCATCACATCTGGGATGTTCCCCAGGTCTTTGCTAGGTCTTTCCACAGTTTCTTGTAATCCTCAGTGGCCACAGGAATCTAGAGTAATCTAGGGGGCATAGTCACCTTGCTGTTCACCTTCCCTTTCAATTCATTAATTCGTGGATTGAATGTCCTCAGTCCAGTCCTGAGTCTGGTTCCTAGGTGGCTCCAGTATTAACCTCTGTCAGCAGTGAGAAATGGCTACTGATGTCCAATTCTTTCTGTCCCCAGTTTTAAACTGTGCCATGACTTTTATCCGTGCTGACTGCCAGGCTTCTTCAATAGCTTCTTGTGAAAGGAGATTTTTTTTGTAAAAAGTGTTTGGAAAACTTAAACATTTTCTGTCTAGAAGTTTCTCTATTTAAAATCAATTTGCTATCGGGGGTGAGGGGCAATAGGGAAGAAATTATATGGACAATTATTTTACAAAGCATAGTTCCTTAACAATCAGTATTTATCCTGTAACTTAACAGTCCTTGGGGGCCCTGGACTCTTGACTTCAAAGGAAGCAAGAGAATGCAAGCATCCCAAACATGTAAATCGTTGGACAATTAAAAGTTCTCGTTTTCCCCCAAGTCCTTGTGAAACATTGTACTCTATAAACTGCTCTTTACAAGGGTAAACATCTGCTTTGGGGAGGAATCGATTCCTTTCCTGAATGAATTAATTGATTCCCTGCCCCTGCCTCTTGTAGCAAACAACAAATTACCAGTGGCTGTTAAGGCAACTTCGAAGCATGACTTCATCTCCATCTAAATTAAGTTTGAACAGATCATTAATTTTGCAGGCCCTGGAATGGAGTGAGCTTGTATCTCTGCAATATGTTCCAGAAATGCATTGCAACTGAAAATTCAAGGTTTCCAGCAGGCTGACACTTCAAACAGCCTGTGACAAGCCATTACACTGTCTTGCGTTTCAATTACTTATCATTCTGTGAATACAGTAAGAGTGCTTTAGAATGTAAAGAAATACTTTGAATGTAAATGTATAAACTTTGCTAGAGTTCCCCACTACAATGATAGCATGGGCAAACACCTTAAAAATAAAATTAGTAATGCCTGGTTCTTATGCACTGTTTGCATGTGGGAGGTTTGACAGAGGAAGCAGATACTTAGAGATAAAAGCACCATGGTCAAGGACAGAAATAGAAGGAAAATTCATAGTCTCCAAATTCTCAGTCAAGTTCCTCTGGGGCTTGCTGCTACCAAATATATTTAGGGACTTCAAGTGGTGTCCAGAAGTCCTGGCCAAACACTGATGTCTCTGTTCTGTGATACAATGCAAACAGGAAAACAGCTTATAGCAAGCTAATATTTGACATCATCTGCCACCTCAAATAGTTCTGAGAGATGAAAAGTCCTCAGTTTCACTGGGATAAACTCTGAACGCTCTTCACGCAGAAGAAAGCAGCAAGAACGATTAAAGGTCCTAAAAACATTCAATAACAGACCTTCTGATATGTAAAACACTTGCAAAGAGGAAGGGAAGCAGTCTTTCTCCATGACTGTGGCAGATGAGATAAGAATGGGTATAAACTACAGTGAGAAATGTAGTATGGAGAAATGGTGAATTCCTGAAACATTTCTGAGAAAGTCTATGGAGTCTCCATCACTAAATGCTTTTAAAAACAGATATGAGGGGGTTTTTTGTGAGGTTTTTTTTTGTTTATTTTTAAGGAGTTACTCATGTAAACCTTTGCAAAAATGTGCTTTTTTCCAAACTCCTCCCAGGCCTGCAATTTTGTGAAGCTTCATCTTCTTGAGGGGTGTATATATATATTTCATGCAGCTAAATATACTTTTTTGAAAAGCATTAAAATACATGCCTGACAAAAAATGCATTCAAGGGACGCATATCTATGCAATTTATATGGATTTTTAAAGTCATATTGAGAAGGATAAGTTTGAAACATAGAGTTTAAAAAATTAGAACCATAGGCAAAAAGTTAGTAAAAATCAGTTAAAGTAAACTCAATAAGTAGGTCCAGCTAAGTTTAAAGAAAATAGAGTTAGTAAGTTGACCTAGCTGAAGTTGNTAGGGAGCTATCCCACGCAGTTGCCCAGCACTGAAATAAACATATACTTTCTAACAGCCTTGTTAGAGAGTCTTTGTCCGTCCTGAGTTGAGCATCGATGCTAGATCGATACTCATATTTTGGTAATTCACTCTAACTGCAGGAGTGACCCTTATGGATGCATCATAGTTCTGTCAGGTCCAGACATCTTTTGTGGGATCTCATTTAAGTTGTTTACGGCATAGACACTCATGTCTGGGCTCTTTATCTAACCACCCTGAGAGGTTAAGGGAGAGAAAAAGACACCAACTAATTAACTTAAACTCAAGGAGACACTTATGGAGATGAAGACTATCTCCCTAAAAACATCACATTCTGTCCAGCAAGCATGAAAAGAGTTCAGGGGGAATACCTGGCAGGCATTTAGACCTAAGCAACATTAATCTCACCTTTCACTTCAGCAGGTGTATAAATTAATAGATCACAGACACAGGAATAACCAGATCATGTCCCCCATATGCCTCCAAATATGCTTGTGTAACAAAACAGGGAAAATATTATTCCATAGTTCCAGTAGTTCTCTACATTTACACCAAAAAGCTGCCATTGCTGATGCAGCCATAAAACATCTGCAGAGGGGAAGTGGAGCACAGAAACCTAAAAGGCTTTTTTTGGCTTGCAGTCAAACTGTGAAATGGTCCCATCAACTGGGCTGTAGCCAACACTCTCATGTCAGGTATCCAGGGAAGAAATCAGTCAAGGCTGCAATTTCTGTTACCTGTTCCAACCCTCTCAGACTAAGCCAGGCATTTTAAATTCATCACTCTCCTTAGCCACCTTTCCTGCCCTGCTTGTGTTTTTTCCCCCACATAAATATGTATATATATATATGTCCTTTGTTAAACATAGCAATCTGAGTGTTATTACCACAGAAATTATATCAAGAACTATATAAAAAAGCCATTTCCTTCACCATCTTGCAACTATGGTCCAGTTGCTTCAACAGACAAAAAAATCATTCCTTGCACACATCATTACTATTGAAAAGATTAAAACAGTCTGACTATCATAAAGAAAGAAAAATAGCAACCCACACACAGAGGAGCAACTTCTGCATGTAACCATCCAACCCAAATTCCAGGACATGGCCCCTCCTTGGTAAGAAATGTCTCAGGATGCTGCTTCCCTCCCTCTGCCCAAGCAGCCCTGGAGGTGCTGAAGAAAGAGGAAGGAAAGACAAAAAGATATAATTAAAAACCAGTCAAACAAAGAACAGTGGGGAAAGTTCTCTGCCTGCAACCTGCCTGTAGCCCAGGAAAATCAGTCTCTAAACTGATTTCCAAAACAAGAGAAGAGGCTGGGAAGAGCCAATTCTTTCTCAATTCTTCTCAATTGAGCCATTCTTCAGTTCATCTGTGCCTGTGTTATTGCACATAAGAATATGTTATGATTTGCACTGAGGAGTGCTAGTTTATTATCCAAAAAAATGTGCTGGACAGCTTCATCACACGGACAACAGATTCATTTCGCTGGTGCCTACTTTTTGCGAAGCAAGTTTTAAGAGAAGCCTATTGCTTCCTGTACTTTTGATGAAAATACATTTAGGCTGTTTTCTCTCCACTTGGGTTTTACTTGATAGGGTCTATGTCCTAATTGTAGCATTTCACTGCCCATAAAATTGTGCTCAGGGAAGAGCTGTTACAAACATTGCATCGTAACAATCCCTGGATTGTTCAGCACTCGGTACAGTGTGGTTGCTTTCCTGATTGAGGCCTCGGTGCGCTATTACCATACAAATTATGTTAGAATGAGAATAGGAAATGGGAAAAGTGTTTCTCCTTGATTATGAACTTGAAGCTGCTTTATAAGCAATATGAAGCAGTTTACCTTGTGACTCATGCAGCTATACAATTCAATAACACCTATCTTATCCACAATGCTATAATCAAGTCACGCTGTTTTTCTTGAGTCTGCTGTATCTTTGTGTGCACCCACATTGCAGTGCAAACACTCATTTGCTAAAATAACCCTAGGTGTGTCATCCAGAGCTATGTCCTTGGCAATCTCATGTTACTGTTGAAAACTCTGAGTCCCTTCTGGCCGTCTTTGACTTCGCTCTGTGTGTCCCTCAACTTCCAGGAGGGGTTGCTGGCAAACCAGCTCCAGCTGCACTATCCACACAGCCCAGGTTGCTCACAGAGGTTGCTCTTCAGGTCTGAACATTGGGCCTTTGCTGGCCCAAGTCAAAGCCACATAGGCCCTACTTTTTGGGAACTCTGTGGTGTCCCTTTTACTCTTCACTTGTTAGAAACAGCATGATAGTGGAGAGATGGAAATTTTCTTCTGACCTCATTTGGATATCAAGGCCAGCCTTCATATCCTCAGGGAATAGACAAGTACGTGGGCTGAACATGCTGCTTGACACAATTTGTCTTAACAAAAACACTTGGCTTGTAAAAGTAAACACTTGCAAGAAACTGTGCCAGCTATAATTCCATCACTCCACTGGCCCTATTAAGCACTCTATTAAAAAAAATCATCTCCCACTACTGAACATAGCTTCATTTTTATAACTTATGCTACTGTCCCAGTGTAGTCACAAAACCTGCAGTATTAGGAAACCCAACTCTCATTTTCTTGGGATAGGCTAGGCCAAGTTAGTCTAGGCTGGAAGGGAAGTCACAAGGCCACTTGATTGAGCTTGTAGTTTCTTTTGACTTGGAGCTTTGAGGGCTTCTATTTCCAGCATATTGGTAACTTGACACTTTTTTATGTATTTAGAATGGTTTTGGGAAATGAAGATGAGCCACAAAGCTGAAGTTGGAGGCTTGGTTCCTCTGACTAACCATCAGATTTTTTTACCCACTCGTGATTGCAGAGTCTCTTATTGTGGGTGAAGTTGTCTATGTCAGAAAGGATATGATTTAAATTTTATATCCCAGGGTAAATAGCAATTACTTCAGGGACAATAACTGCACAAAGCAGTGTTTTCATCACTCTGCAAGTCTAATTATGCCAGACTGATATGAGAAACAGGCGCAAGAATTGGATCATTCAGAATTTAAGGTGATTGTTCCTCACCAAAATGGTGAAAAACACCACTGATTATGATAAAAGATATTCAATATTCGTGTTTCCAGAGGAGGGAAAAATATTTTCTAAGTAGCTATTTCAGAAGAAATGATAATTTTTCCATCAATATTTTTTTGAATAATACTTCTATACAGTGCTTTGTGTTAAAGTTGTTTAAATGTCTTACCTTATATTTCTGTATGAAAATTTGTTAACTTTTAAAATATAGCTTACATGCTGAATCTCCTGGGTCTAAGGAGAATGACAACAACAATATAATGATTCATTTCTCAGCTCGGGTACCAGCCCACACATTCAGTTCTAAATGAAATGTTCTTCCTTTATTTTTTAAATATAAAATATTCATATTTCAGCACCCTGAAAAACTCCATTAGGTAAGACTATGCTGTGTAAAAGAGGTCAAAAGAGCCCAAATACTGGAGTACTCTGTGCTTTAAAAATTTCCCTGCTTCTACTGTAGTTCTACCTTATGCAACCGAATTCCAGTCACATGAAAAATCGTGATAACATTGCAAAAGTTGTCAGACCTCTGAGATGAGCTTTTGTACCAGCAACAATGAACAACACTGACAATGAGCAACACTTTTTTTCTGTTAGGAAAAAAGAGCAACTCAGCACAGCTAACTTTGGAAAGAACAAGCTGTCACTATGCTCATCTTGGAGAACTTTAAAGGTGCTTATGAGTTCACTCTGCCTGGGTCTAGGACAAGCACACAAGAAAGAAGTTTATGATTCTTGTTTTTCAGAATCTCCCTGATTTTTTTCCACCTAGAATATAGAAGGGAAACATGGCCTGAAAGGTTATCAATAGCAGAGTAATGACCTGCAGAGGGATGGTGAAGTTTTTTTATGAAGAAATCTCAGCACATCAGCAACTGGTTTACTAAATAATTGACATAGTCTTACCTTCAGCCTCTGCAGGAGCGGAGAACAGGGCAGGATGCATCTGGAAACAGTAAGTCATCAGCATGCCTAACACCTAGAGTGGTTGCCTGTCACCTGGAATTTTTTCTGTTTAAATCTGTGGACTAAGAATGAAAACTTTCAGGTTACTCCCAAGACTCTCCTTCTGGATTTCCCTCCATTAATGTCCACAGGACAGGTTTTCTCTGCCTTTCTGCTTTCCCACTCATCTGACGTGCATTTTGTTTAACCCTGAGCCCTGCTACAAACTTAAGGTGATAAGAAAAAAAAAAATGAAAGCATTAAAATAACAGAGTTTTGAACTCCGTTTTAAAACTATTTGACATGAAGAGGCCTCCCATTTGTATATCTAATTCACAAGATAAACTCTGCAGAAATACAGAGGCTTCATCCCAGGAGAACCACCCAGAGCCGACCAGCACAGACTGTAGCACAGAGCATCATTGCATGTACACAGCTGTCTGGATTTTTCTACAGCTGCTCACTCCACCAGACTCTGGGTTTGTTTATTGCAGAGCAGGATAGACAAATTGCTGGAGTGAAATGTGTGACAGATATGAATTAGCATCTCCTGACTGCTTGTCTGCAAGGAGCAGCTATTGTAGCTAACAGTGAGATATCACTCTGGTCTTCATGGTGTTCACTCTTTGTACTAGAGGGAGTTTACTAAAGCAGGCTTGGAAATGGCAAGTGCAATAGGCAGTACTCTTTCACCTCCCAAAAGTAAGAAAGAGAGAAAGAAAGGGTTGTGGTTTTATATCCTTCCCTTTTACTTTAAGCCCATTTTGTGAAATTACCATAATGCCTTAGATATGCTGGGCAGCATCTGGTAATTTTTCTCAACTCTACTGCCTTTAGGTAACTGTGTCTTGGCCTGTGGCTCATCTGCTGTACCTTTATTAGGAGCCTTACTGGAATCTGTGGCACAATTCATACCTACATCAGCTTATTCACAATTTTCTCTGTTTCTCAGTGCTGCTAGTTTAATCTTCTGTTATACTCTACAGTAATGATTGTTGCAGTTCAAAGTCCTGTGGACTTTTTCTCTTCTGTTAGACAGTCTATAATTTATTATTTTAGGTAGGACAGTAGTAGAGATTAAAATCAAATTATTTTTAAAGCTCACTGACAGAGCCAGGCTGTATCCAATCTCTTTTTGGAAGCAGAAGCATAAAGGTAATATGATGAAATACTCCAGAAACATATAGAAAAATTATTTCTTTGCTTTTTTAGTCCTTTTGTGTGATTTATTCTCTCTTTCCAGCAGATTAATAACCTAAGTAGACACCCACAAAATCTTAGCTCCATGACATGGGAAGCTCTTCATCTACACTGAGACCTCAGTGAAGCTATTCATTCTCACTTGTGTCTAAGTAGAGAGACATTACTCACAGAGTCAGAAATCCTTGTCTTTGTGAATAGAAACAAGTCAGGTAACTCACATTTGATTTTCCCATTATTGCTTTGCTTCAGGCCCTTAGCCCAGCTTACTCCTCTCCTGGTACTTCCTTGGCAGTTCAGAGGTTTGGCTCCATCAGCATGGAGCTGAACATGACTGTCAGGCCAAGATGGACAGCTCTGAGTAATCATTTCACTGCAGTGTTAAACAATTCCAAATCATGTGAAATGATGAAAAACAATTTCAAACCATGACAGACTTTTCTGGTTTTCTGCAAGTAGACTACCTAGTAAAATTTCCTGTAGGATTATTTCTAGTGGAGGATGTCTCCAGCACCTGAGAGCATTGAGAGCATCTGTCTGTTCTCAGTGTCTAGATTTGCAAAAAGCTTTCTGGGAAGAAACTGCTAAAATAATCCATGCTTTCCAAAATCATACAGCAAATTGTATATGCTAGAGAGTAGTCAGGTCATTGGCTGGTGGTACATGGGCTCCCAAATTCCTGAACCCACAGTGACCGCTGTTTTATATGGTGATCCCAGGAAATGTGCTTGCTTCCTGCTCTCTTCCCCTCGTCTTTCCTTCCCTGGAGGCTACTGTTGACTCCAAAAGAGCAAATGTGTGCAGAAACGTGTTTGTTTCATGGAAACTGTGTCCATGCTGAAGATAAGACTCTACTTAATGATTTTGCCAGATCAAGACCAAAATACAGAACAGCATCAAGATTGTTATTGTCCTTGTATAATCCATATGATTGCTGATTAAATCAAGAATATACTGCAATTAGAATAGAGATTAAAATATCTGATTTTGCACAAGGAAAGGTAGGAGCTGAACAAGTGTATAATAAGCAATGAAGAGTCAGGAATTTCCCTTGGGACTAAGTGCCCAGTTCTAAGAATATCCTTGAAAATTCTGACTTTCAATTCCAGATTTTACATCTGAATATCTGGAAATGTAAGTGCTGCCTGTCAACACCACAGAGTCAGGAGAAATCCTGTTTTCCCTCCTATCCTATTACTCAGCACAGGGTTAGTCATAACTGCCCAAAATAAATGCAACTTTATAACATAAGACCTTCAATATGCCTTGCTATCCATCTCTCTGGATTATTTAATTACTTCCTTTTCTACCTTCGTTGTCCTTCTTTCAGCTTATTGATTTTAAAGAAGTGTCTAGGGTTACACTTTCATGTAAATCAAAAGAAAATACTTCTCTTATGTTTTCAAGTGATCCAAGAAATGCACAGTTATCAAATTTAAAACAATTATTGGAAGCAAAAATCCTTACCAAGACAAAAAAACCCCACCCAAACTCAAACACTGCATAATATGTCTTGCTAATATCATCATTAATAATCTTTAATCATATTGGCAGAGGAAAGTAAATGATAAAAACCCTCATCAAAGAACCAGAAGATGAAATATAAAATCCTGGAGGTTAAACCCTGACTTTTCAAAAAGGATGTCAAAGGCAAACTGCA
>VZTZ01002515.1:181730-204832 GCA_013400955.1 Drymodes brunneopygia | reverse complement strand
GAAAATAATAATAAAAATTTATACATTCATGTAAGAACTTCTATTTCTAAGTAAAAGAATGTATTTTTGGATTGTAAATTTTAAAGCAGACGTTTGAGTATGTTTGTTTCTGAATATGGTGTGGTTTTTGAAAATTAGTCTCTAAATAATTCTTGGCATGTTTTTACTCACATTAAACTTTGTTTTTTCCATGCACATAGAAGAGTCAATTTTGCTGGTGTGAATGGAGTATTAGGCAGTTCCACTTTAACAGGTGAAAAGAAACAGTTAATGGTATATACCATGTTAAGCTTTTCTTTGCTTTGCCAGCTGTGTACAGTCCTTATAACACTTCAGGTTGGTCCAATGTCCACTGCTTCTTTCTCCTGAATGCCTTTGGAAATGTTCCTGAGAGTGTGTGAAAGGCTGGCACAGCACTGCCTGGCGACACCTCAGCCCTACTAGCAGAGCAGCAGCATGGAATGTATTCACTCCTGAGAGTTTGATTTCAATCATGCACCTGCTGCTTTCGATCCTTCCTTCTGGGGAGTTTGTTTTTAGATAATGTTGGCAGAAGTTGTAGCCCAGGGCCTTTATTTAAAACCCAAGGAAGATCTAAAGGAAGAAGAAAAGGTGGAGGCATTAAGGTTTGGGGTTTTTTAGCCCACTTCATTTATTTATTCTTTTAAGCATGAGGCAGAAATTGTACGAGCACGTATAAACCAAGCAGCCTTTTTATTCGACTCAGAATGAATCGGTAGGTTGAGTATCCCGCGGATATGAGCCTGTTTTGCTGGTAGCAGTTTTGTGCTTCAGATGGATGTCATACCATTTGCAATGGAAATAACTGCATTGTTCTTGATGCTTTACATGCAGAAGGCCCACAGATTGAAGAAGAAATAGTCAGCTGGTGAAATAATGGATGCTATCCTTCGCTTTAACCTGAGCGCTACTAGAAAGATGTTTCTCCTTTCAACTTGCTGCTTTTTTGCAATGACAATGTTTGAGGTCTTTGTTAAGGATGGATCTTTACAACAAAATATTCTTCATTTAGACAAGCCTTTGGTAGTTAAGTAAACTTCGCATATGTCTAGTACTAAAAAACCTATTCTAGAAGGATTTGTTTTGCAGCATAGCCTGACAGAAGAAACTTGTCCTGGCTTGCTTTTTACAAAGAGCTCTGTACAGTTATAACTTTATGTGACTGAGCAAACTTGCTCATCATGCAGGAAGGCTTCTTGTTTGAGCCTCCTCGTAGGACAGAACATTCACTACCTTGCTTGAGTTCTGTGCACAGGACAGCTGTGTCCCCCCTCTGGGTTTAGTTTGCTTTGCTTATTCTATCATTAGTATCCAGCACCTTGGCTCTAATATTTCACTTCCTGCAAAAAAGTAGCAACAGGAGGCCCTCTGTTGTTTTTCTAGCATGAATTTTCTGAAGTGGTTCAGTGAATGGATTCCATGTTTCTGAGAGACAACCTTCTCAGCCTGTGCTCTTCCTTTTTGTGGTCAGTTGTATCTTGAGTTCAAACTATTCTTCTGCTCTGGGCTTAAAAATTACATCCTGTGTCCAATAGCCTCATGAGTTAGCCTGGGTTCCACAACCAAATGTATTTGACTTGTAAGCAGTTTGCTCATTTTCCTGTTGGATGAGGAATCTTTGTGTTTGTGTCAAAAGCAAAGGCTCCCATTCGATGTACTCTAAAGTTAAATTTCAGTAGCCATCTGTGTGTAATGGAGTGAACTAATGCTGTTTATCAAATGCATGTTGCCTATAATCACTCTAAATGTGCTGTTGCCACAACAATAAGCTCATTTTAAGATATATGCAGTATCTAGATAGAAACACAAATCTCTCATCAGAGAGGGCCAAGTCAAGTGCAGACATTTCTGTATAGTCAGTAGAACCCATGTTCCGTTCCTAGAATGTGAATCATGCTCTCCAAATGTGGAAAATGACAAAATAAGGAGCCTGGAAGCAATAGGTTCTGTACCTGCAACCTTAGCAGAACTCTGTTTTACAAGACTGTGAATTTGTAGCTTGAGTGTGCTAAGTAGAGGTTGTGAAAAATGGGGCAAACTTGCTGCAGTGTGGGCCAGCAGCACTCAGTTGCAAAGTTTCTCCTCATTCACTCCCTCTTTCAGAAAGCATTTTAACACATCTGTCTTTATACCAAGGGTAACATTGATTGTCCAGATCTCTTTTACACGTGGCTGAACATTTGAAAGATTTAAGAATGGGCATAGGAACTTTCTGAGAAGAGTTGAGGCTCTGGAGAGGTTTTGTTAACTTGTCAGGGGAAGTTTTGTGGTTGTTACAATCCTCTGGATTTTCAAGGTTCTATGGGATTCAACTGCCACAGTTGTTCATGTGGAAAATTATATTAGTTTTAAAAATATTGATCACAGAATCATGGAATTATTTGGTTTGGAAAGGATCTTAAAGATTATCCAGTTTCAACCCTCCAACCCCTCTGCCATAGGCAGAGACCTTGCACTAGACCAGGTTGCTCGGAACCCCATCCAAACTGGCCTTGAAACCTTTCAGGATGGGGTACCCACCACATCTCTGGGCAACCTCTTCCGGTGTCTCACCACCCTCACAGTGAAGAATTTCTTTCAAATATCCAGTCCAAACTTGCCCTCTTACGGTTTAAAGCCATTCTCCCCTATCCTATCGCTACATGCCCTTCTAGAGATACCCTGTCCAGCTCTCTTGCAGGCTTCTTTAGGTATTGGGAGGCTGCTGTAAAGCCTTCATGGAACCTTCTCCAGTCTCTACAGCCCCAGCTCTCTCAGCCTTTCCCCATGGCAGAGGTGCTGCAGCCCTCTGATCACCTTGGTGGCCTCTGAACTCACTCCAGCAGGTCCCTGTCCTTCCTGTGCTCTGGCAGTAGCAGGTGATGGTACATGGCAATGATCCATCTTCTCATTTCCTGCTTTCATGGACTGCCAAGCACTGAGGTGTCTGGGCATTCTTGGAACTGTCTGGGGGAAGGATGCAGCACAGTTAATGTTGCTCCTGTATTCTTCTTCAGCCTATTGGTATTTTGGAAATAACTGCTTTGATGAAAGTACATGACAGAGGTAACCTTTTAAGCACCTAGGAAGAGAATATCTTGGAGTAAAGGGTTCATTTTAAGCTCATTGAAGTTGCTTTTAGCTCATTATGGGAATGGAAGAGTGTGCTCAAGGATTTGCTTACACTTCGTTTTATGAGCTGTTCTGTCTTGAGATTCTTTTTGTAATTTTGGTTTGTGATAATGTGGCACACTGGGGTCGGTGGCAAGGAATGAGGAGGTAATAAGCTGGAAAGCTGATGCTGTACACAGAACATCTGTATAGATTCCTATATAAGGAAACTATATTCTCTGTCTGCCATCTGGAGAGGCCCTCTGCATTGCACTGTATTCAGCTGACAGGCTTTGAAACCAGGAGCAGACTTTTCAATGCATTCATCCAAAGGGAGAAAGAAGAGGAATTATTTTATATTTGTATGGTTTTGCATGAATATATAGGAAATACAAAATAACTGAATGTCAGTGACATTCCAGTAAAATAGAAACGCAGTATTAGAAAATGGGCATTCATTTAATTATAATGACTGAATTTCCTTTCTTTTGTTGGGATGGGGCAGGGGGGACAAGCACAAGAATAATGTAGGCCATGATGGTCAGACTTTATGTTTCTGAATCTTGGTGTAGTCATTGTTCCTTCCTCCCCCCTCCTTTTTTTTCTTCTATGACTTTCATTGTATTGAAAATTAAGTTCCTACCTATCATTGCCCTCCAGCATGCTGTCTTTTATTCCCTTAATACCACGTTTTCACATATGGGAATAATGTCATAGAAAATTTTGAAATAATATTTATCTGGAAGATTCAGTATTGTGTTCTGGTTTTGGTTGTTCTTTTTTTTTAGTATTATAATCTGAATTAGGGTAAAGTACATAGTAAATTTCTGCTGTTCTGTACTTCCCTTAAACAAAAAGGTATGAATAGATTTGGGGTTTTTTTGCTGTATTGTTTTATCTTTCTTTCTGTTTTAATGCAGACTCAAGAATGAACAATCCGTCAGAAACCAGTAAACCATCGATGGAGAGTGGGGACGGGAACACAGGTAAGGAATGATCAATTGGTGCACATATGTTTTCTGGTGGAATTGAATGGGAATTAAAAGTAAAATTTCTTTACCCATTTAGTGCAGTTTAAAAAACCCACAAAACGAACCAAACAAAAACCTACACTCTATGTTTTTAGAGATTTGGGAATACTTATGTCATTAACCCTACTTCATGCAGGGCATTTTTCAGACCTACTTTATTGGACCACTACCCATACTTTTTATAAAATATTTCCCTTCCCCACTTTTTCTGTCTGTAATGTTTCTGATACTATTGAAGCTCTGGTGACACTAGCTCTCCATAAATAGTCTCATTTTTTCCTGGCAGAGCATACATTTGGCACTTCTAACATCATCGTTTATTTTTGGGTTGAAATTTTCCCTGGCAGATGTGGGCCACTGCCTGATCTTGTTTCCATTTGAGATTTCATTCAAGCTGTCACAACAGTTCTCAAGAACAAGTCAAATGGAGAAAGCATAATATATCGAAATTTTTAAAAATGTTAGCCAGCTTTTCTGTAATTTCTTTGTGTGTTAGAACAGAACCTTGAAATTTGATGGGGAAGAATAGATTTTATGTCAGGGCCAATCTGCCTTTTGGCACACCCTTAAGATGTGACCAAATTCTAAGCCATTGAAGAAGCTTGTTGAGCCACTATAACTTAATCATGCTATCTCATGCTTTAATTCCTTTCTGGAGGTAATGTAATGTTCATTCTGGAAGCATGAGAAATGACAGTTCTGAATGGAAAGTAAGTAGTTTAACCTAGCTCAGAATCTTAGCTCAGCTCAGAATAGCATTTGGAAAGAGAAAATTCGGATGAGGAGGAACTTGTTGCTTTGAGAGAAGTCCAGTTACCTTGCATGTGGAAAATCAGTTTTCTTCTTCATGATTCAATAGTAAGAGTTTTATTTTAAATTCTGAAGTTGTGGTGAAATTAGCACTATTTCATTTCCTTTAATCCGAGAGGCTGGATTTTTTCTACCAATGCATGGGGTCAGTAAAAAAGAATTCTGCCTGCTTATTAATGTGTGTTTTGTTCCTGGCATCTCAGATTTTTTTAATGTATTTTTAATGGGAGAGGTATCAATTCTTTTTTTGCACAGAAGTGTTTTATTATGTATTTAATGTTTTAAGATTATATAAAACATTATTTCAAAAACATATGGGCTGTAAGTATTTCATGATCATAAACAGCATCATGGGAACAATGGTTTTAAACATCCCTGTGGACTCCTTGTAGCTGGAGGATGTGTTGTAAACCTCTGAGAAAATTCAGATTTCCTCCCCTGTAAGACCGAAGTTCCCTGCATGTACTTTCTCCCAACACTCCTCCCTCAGTGCAACTTTAGCAGTTTCACCTTAACAGCTGGTAAGGAGGAGGATTTGTTTTCTTCAGAGGTAGTCAGTCAGTTAGCACAGGAGCATTGCATCTGCTTCAGCAGAGCTCAGCTCTCTTAGGCAAATATTTTATCATTGTGAAAGTGGGGGTCGTGACATAAAATGGATGGGATTGTAAAGCTGCATGTAGGTCTTCTCATGTTAAAAGGGGACACAATGACTGTATTTTTTTATACTCTAATATTCAAGTTAGTTATTACAAAAGTTTGAGTCTGACTGGTGCTTGGAACTTTTGGAATATTGCTTCTTTAGTTTAAATGTGCCCAGTCTTTCCTTCCAGTTTTGTATCCTGATTTCTAAATTATATGAACTAAAGTAATTTAGAATTTTTGAGGACTCTCTGTTCTGCAGTCATTGCTTTGTTTTTAAATGCAGTGCTCCTAAACCACTGGGAGATAGTGATTGATGGCATTTTTGATGTTCTTTGGGAGCTCAAGCATCAGTTGTATTAGTCAACTTGGCAGATGTTAGGCTCTGAAAGGAATACTCACAGAATGTAATTTTAGGCTTCTGATGGGGGTACTTAGATTATGGTTCTGGGCTCAGCGCATACTTGAGTGAAAAGAAGTCAGCTTTCAGCTCGGATGCTGAGGAACTGGAAGTGCCATTGATTTTCTGTCAGTGCCTGTGCTCCCCGGATAATGTGTGATGATGATTTTTATAAACACTCAGAGTTCTTATTTTTGTAACTTTCTCTAACTGTCTACTTTCCAGTGACATTTGTAAATCACTTGAGTCCGCTGTGTAAACACTAATAGTCTATTTTTTAAACCTCAGTGGATGCTTGTTTGGGTCATTGCTGTTTTAAACTGTAGTGAAATAATGTGGCTTGAAAATGTTAAGAGAAATTACTGTGAGGTGTGAATTTACATTTGGCAGAGCTGGTGTTCTCAGGGAAAAAAACAAATGTTACCACTGGTTAAAGATGACAATATCAGTAGTCCTCTGAGCAATAAGTTTTATGGAAATTAACAAACTTGGGTTTTGTATTTTGAGCTCTGACTATTTAGGGAACACTGTAAAGTCCCCTAAATATATTTTATGATCACAATACAGTACCTGAAATATGTTGTGACTTCAAATTTTTTGCGCTAACCGGACTTCCCTTTTAAACATCTGAAAAACCAACCCATACTGCAGACCAATTGAAAACAATCACCAAAACATATGAGTACAGGAGCTGTTGGATGGCTGTTTTCTTAAGAACGTGTATTGGCCAACTGGTCATCAGTATTGCAGAGTTACAGAAATCTTTTCCAGCCTTCAGTTGTGGGCAGACAGTCTGCGTAATATCTGCTGGAGAAAGGAGAAGTAAGGAGAATGTCTTACAGTAAATGGATAGCCCTTTACATCTCCTTTTTATAGGCAGCATAAAATTTTCCAAAACATCTCAACCTTTTTGTTTGCTTAATGCATCTTCTCTTGTAAGAGCTGTGTGAATGCAGAACTGTGAAAGCCAAGGTTATAATGACTATGGAAACTGTACTATTATGACATGCGTTGACATAGCAGCAAAATAATAGTTTTTGTTAGTGTAGTATTTGGAAGGATTCTAAGGAATCTTGTTTGCATTGCTTCATTTCCAAAGATTGATTTTCCAGTTTCCACAAGAAGGAATTCGGTAGGAGAGAGACCGTGAAATATTCTTCAACTGTTAAACTGGGCAAATATCAATGCTAAACATGTTATTAGGAAATGTGGATAGGGAAACAAAAATTTCTGAGTATTGGGGGTGTCTCTCTCTCTTTCAACAGAGAGGGAAAGAGGGAGTGACCTGAGAAAATATGTTGGTGCTGCTGAGAGATGTCTCCCAAAGCACAGTGCAGGTACCCACTCCAGCTGGTTTTGATATCTTCCTTCTCCTTGGCTGCCTTCCCTTCCTGAGTTCTAGCACCTTGCTCTGCATCTCCCCAGATGTGGACTTCCTCTTCCTTTCTAATGCAATTTGCAAACTCAGGCTGAAGTCTGATGATTATAATCTGTAATTTTGAGAGTAAGTTGTTCTCCTGACTGCAGGTGCAATGTTACCTTGCCTGCTTTGCTTTGCCACGCCTTTACCTCTGCAGGTACAATTCCAAGATGGCATAAAACAATCCATGTTCAGTACATAGTCTTCTGCTCCTTTCCCTGGAGTAGCACTGTATTAGTCTTCATCCAAACCAGCTCTGTGAAGTGAGCACATGGCTGAATTTATGCCATAATTTAAACATGCTTGGGTTACATTGGACCTCAGCTGTAAGGGTGAAATTTCATTCTACAGCTTGTTGGGGGTGGAGTGCCCAAACCAAAACAACCTACTCATGAACTAACAGAAGGGGCAGGGACAATGGAGCTGGAACTAAGAAGAAAGGAGAGATGGGAGATGAAGAGTTCCCACTCCTTATGGGCTGTTTTTGGTGTTGCTTAGCTCTAGCAGTTATGGAGGTTGGGATGAAGATGGAAAATACATGAACACCCTGGATTGTTAAAATGGCAGTACTTGTGATTGTATCTGCTGTGTCTGTTAATCATCACAGGGTTTTGTATTTAACTCTTCCCTTGAGCAAAAGTGGCATTCTAGTCCTTTTAGTCCTTATAATGTGCTGACCTTCTGCTTCTGACAACTCCATTTTCCAGCTCCTTATCAGATTTCTTGGATTCCATGGGAGTGGTGTCACATCCTTCCAAGCACCTTAAAAAGCAAGGTCTCTCACATGCTGGACTCACTTAATTTTCCTTGCTGTTCTTTAAGAGATGTAGGCATGATAAATGCAAGCAGCCAGGGTAAGATTCCTTCCAAAAATTAAGGCTGCATCCAGAGGGGAAGGGACATTGTGCTTCCAAACACCAAAGAAAGTTTAAGATGCAAGTAGTAGAACAGAGTGAACAGGTGTAATGGGGATTTTTTTGCCCTGAGTTTGGTTTTGGGAGACCTGGAGAGAGGGAGCCAGTGTCTTTCAAGACTGAATTTAAAGAAAATGTTGTTTTCTCTCAGAGCCTGTCTAAATTGTTTGTTGGGACCCGTGAAGATTTTAAGCTCAGTCTTGGAGCTTGCTTTGTTCAAAACTAGGTGGCTTGTTTCATATTTCCATATTAAGAGTCAGCAGAATTGCTACCTGGAGCATTTCTTCTGCACACATGCACAGTAGTGCTCTTTTAATATGGTATCATGATTTTTTGAGGCTCTTTTTGCAAGACAGTTAACTAGAATAGCTTCACCTATTTACCTAAGGTGAGGCTTGCAGCTGGTCCTCTCAGAAACAGACAATTTTTTAAACCCCCTCAAGTTTCCTATTGGAAAGAGGAATATTTGCCCTACAGTAGGTTTTCTTATCTGTATTTTTTTCACTCGCTAACTGTTGAAAACTAATCCAAAACCTTTGCTTAAATCCAGGAGATGGTAGGTTGTTTCCTTTGAATTATGGTAGCTATTTGTTAGAAATTGCTTTTATATATTTACCCAACCATTTTTCCATTCCCTTTGGATTTCTGCATGGAGAGAATTTTGAAGTTTACTGGAAAAAATGAAGGTAGATGAGATTTTTCTGGTTCTTTCCAGCAGACCTTCTTATATACCGTTCTTTGGAGAAAAACAACCAAGTTACATTCCTTCAAGATCAATCCAGACCAGTGAGAGTCCCTACATTCACTTTGAGTTAGAATTTTAGACTCATGAAGCAAAATAATTTGATGTAGTTTAAAACTGTAATTTTTTTAACACATCCGTGAATCTTTAGCTGCATGTGTCTATTAAGTTTGTAAACCTTGGCCCAAAGCATAGAATTAAAAACTTGGGAATCAACCAAGTCTTCCTCCACAGAACCCCCACCAAAGATGCATCAAAGGGCCACCCTACATGGATGGTAGAAAGCTTGATAATATGTCTGTATTTAATTCAACAGCAGCTCAGTCTTAGGAAACATTACCTGTGTAAGCTGTTTGTAGGTCAAAATAGCAGTGTAAGATATTGGATAGTCTATTTTAATAATCACACTTCATGCCTGCTTGCTTTTGCAGATGTTCCCAAGGAATAGTAACCACCTGTTGTTGTTTAAGAGCTGAGCCTCTTTTGCTCAGTAGATAGCAAAGAATGTAGATGATGGAAGGAATTTTGAAACAGGAGTTACTATGCACACCTGCCCATAGGCACTGAGCAAAATCTGATTGTCATGACGAGTAAACATGCAAGTCTAAAGCTGGTTTTGCTTCATTTCAGTCATGCAATTTTAAAGATTGCATCATCTGTTGTAGAAATTCCCTGCAGCCCAATACACTCGGAGTCTCCCTTCCTGTTATTAGCCACTGTGGGTAGTAACAAAACAAAAAAAAATTGGTTTTTTCTTTTCCTTTTTCTTCTCACACCATGATTATTTTGGGGTAGTTTGAGGGTTTTTCGTGTCTTCCAAGCTGTTTAGGCAAATACTGCAAAAATGTAGGAAAATAGCCAGGTTTTAGTTATGTGAGAGTTAGTGAAAGCAGAAGCAAGCCCAAGCAGTTATGTAATGAGACCTGAAAAATTTTAATTGAAATGTAGAGGTATCATTTCTGTAAAGAGTAAAACTGTGGCCCATAACTGCTGTGTAGACATGGAACTTCTGTTTTCATCAAGTATTATTTTACCTGTCTTTAAGGAAAGGTGACTTTCATATGAACCTTGCTGTTGGCACTTTCTGAACTTGAAGTTAGTCTTCAGCTGCTGGATAGAGGGTGCATGGAGAATGGAAACACAGTTTAATCACAGCAGCAAGCACCCATTTGGTTCCCAAGCCATGTGAAGAGTGATAGAATAGTAGTGTACATAGAAACACAGGTCATGGAATTATTTAGGTTGGAAAAGACCTTTAAGATCATCAAGCCCAACTGTTACCATTAAATTATGTCCCTAAGTGCCACATCTACACATCTTTTAAATATCTTCAGGGTGCACAAAATAGATGTTGGAAGCTAAAGAAAATATAATGTTGATTTTGTTCAGCTGGCAAATGCTCTATTAGCGAAGCCTGGATTCTGCTTCCCCACCCCTCTTTCACTAAAAAAATGCAATTTTCCTTACTCTGAGTATTTTTTTACTATATAATGTTGAAAAAATAGCAGGAAACCTAGAGTATTAATTACTTTTCAATTTCTTAAAAGTAGTAATTAATAGTTTTCAATATCTCTCTTTCTCCAGGCACGCAAACAAATGGCCTGGACTTTCAAAAGCAGCCTGTGCCTGTCGGAGGAGCAATCTCTACAGCCCAGGCCCAGGCCTTCCTTGGGCACCTTCATCAGGTAAGAGAAGAACCATTTCCAACAGGAGACTCAGGCAGCTGTGAATGCAGCTGCCCTGATGTGTTCCATGTTCTCTCTTTCTGTGATTGATGGGGAGTCATTTATTGGAACATAAATATGGGTGCACCACCTGGTTAAAGAGTGTGGATGGGAAAAAGTCCTAATTGTGGCACTCACTTCATTGCATTAGCTGCAGAATATGTCAAGCAATATAGGGTGAGACCTCTTTGGGAGAACTACAAATCACCTTTTTGGGGACCTGAGAATGCCTAAACTTTGTGGTGTGTTTTTGAGTAGGTTTTTTGTTTGTTTGTTTTGTTATTGTTGTTTTAACCTTAATAGAGATACTACATTGAAAGGCAAGGTGAAATTTAGATTTTTTAGGAAAGGATTGTATTGGCCCAACAGCTGCCAGGGTTCCAAAACTGTCATTATTTAGTTAAAAACACTTCACTCTTACTGATTAACTAGAAAGAAAGTTGATTATACTTACTAAGCATATATGGTTTGTGAGGTTTTCTTTTTTGACAAAAAAGTTATTTCAGTGACCTGTTTGTCAGATGATATTCAGACTTCTAATACTATCCGTCTGTTCTGCTGCTGCTGTGTTTAGGGAATCAAAGCTGAACTTCAGATGCAGGCTGAAGCAAAATGGGGCATCCCTAGGTGAAAAGAAGTAAAAGGGGCATTTTTTTGTAGTTTTTTTATCTGTTCTCACTTGATGTATGAAAACAAATGTCCTAATTTCTTTCCCTTCCTCTGCACCAAGTTTAAACTTTAAAATGCTGTACCTAATTGGATGACCTTGAATGTTTGAGGTCTGAGGTTGCACAGTTATTGTGGTATAATTGAAGTACTGAAGCTTTTATGCCTTCTTTTAAGAGCTCTGAACTGCCGTTTTATTGTATGGAACATTCCACACGTCTTGTCACATAATTGCAATTTTCCTAGCAGATTGGTTTATATAGGACCTAGGGAGTGCCACTGTTTGAATTTGCTGAGCCAATAGGCTGTTGTAGGCTGCCTTTATGTGGAGAGAAGCTGACTAGTTTTTATGGCTTGCCAGTGTGTGTTTAACATGGAGATAGATACAGCTGTTCTGCAGAATTCTGTGTGTTTGTTTTAGTCTTCATTTTGTTGTACAGATTGACCCAGGACAGTAATTGGGTTTAGCACAGTGCTTTATCCTGCTTTGGAAATGTATTTATTTAAACAGTTGTTAGGATCTTTATAACTTCATGATTGATACAGTGTGATTCATTTCTTGAAATTGGTTCAAAGGAAAATCTCAGGTATTCTTTTATTCACCTGCAGGTGTGTGGGAATCTATTGTCAATCTGTCCTCTGCTAGTGAGGCTGCTGTTAGTGGGGAGTTATTCAACCTTAACACACAGTGCTTTGCTCTAGACTAATGCAAAATACTAGGCTGTAGACAGCATTCAGTTTAATTTCTAATTTGGAAATGTTGGTTGTGTGGTGAAAGGGATGTTCAAATGGCATTCATAGAGATTTTCAGGAATGCGCTGGCTGTACCTGAGTATTGTACATTTGTAGACTTTTATGTGCTGTTTGTGTAATTTTAAGTTATTATTTTGAGTGAATCGTTTGGATGGTAGGGTGGTGTTACTTAGGTTATCCTCTGCTGATAATCCATGGTAAAAGCACAGATTACATCAACTGTGTCAAACTGTATTTTGCTTCTGATGAGGAGGGGCTTGTTTGGGTGTGTTTGCTTAGATGTAGATCATGCTTTGTATGTCTGGTACCTTCATCTAAAGCAACAGGAAATATTTCCAAGGTGACTCTTCAATGTTGCCTGTTCAAAATATTCAGTTACTAATTTAATGTACTGCAGTTTTTCCTGTGCTTGAAAATATGTGGACTCTTTATGCGGGGACCATATAGAGGTCCTCCATCTAGGGGCAGGAGTGCTACATTTTGCTTTGCTTTATTGTATCCTTACATGTCACCTGGTTTTCAAATGAGCAGTGGTTTTCAAACATGGCCAGAGATGGAATTCTCTACAGGCTGTTACTCTGACCTTTGAAAGTGTTGCTAATTAATTACAGTGCATTCCTTCTTTATAGCTAGGGGTGCTGGTAGAAACAACGTGAGACTGATTCAAATGGGTTTCAGTAAATGAAAATACAGCTTTTTTTGTACAGAGGAAATCCTTATTAGAGATAAAAAAACACTCAAAAAAAATCTCACTTTCTGAAGCATCCATATTTCTGTGTTGCTCACCCACAAGACCTTCATTGGGCCTGTTAATCACAAACATTGAATTCAAGTTTTTAGTATACCTGAATCAATACAGCCTTTGTAAAGTGTCTCTGGTCCTCTCTGTGTTGTGATCTCCTTTTCAGTGGCTGAGGGCTGCAAATACTAGAATGGATTAATTTGAGGGAGAGTGGTTGTGCTCTGGGTTCTGTGCTATGCATGTGCTTGCTCATATAAGAAAGCTGGTGAGTGCAGTGTTGGGGTAAGACCCATTCTGAAATGTGAGTAGGATGGTGATGAGTATAGCTTAATGCCCTGCCCTGAAACCTGGATTTTTCCAGAAAACAGGAGTAGGACTAGTTGGCCTGGCCACCCCAATAAGCTCTGTTTCAACTCCATCCATGATAATAACTAGATCCTTAGGCAGGGATACCTTCAGTAAGAGGTAGATAAGCAACATTGTGGAAGAGTCTTACAGATCTGTTCCAGCCTGGAGTACAACCCCTATTCCACTGATTGAGGTGTTAGAGGGGCATGCATTGTTCTTGGGAGAGTTTTTGTTGGGATGTGGGTGGGGAGATTGTTCTTTTTACATTATTAGTTTCCGGTGGATTCTACATTATTTCATTTCCATTTTTGCACTGTTGTAGGTCCAGCTCGCTGGAACAAGTTTACAGGCTGCTGCTCAGTCCTTAAATGTACAGGTAAAGACAGTTACCTTCTGCTGCTCATCCTTCTCTCATCCCAAATAGCATCAGTAGAGATAGTTCTTAACCTATGATATATTACTCTGTTTTTTCAGTCTGACTGGTTTTGCAAGTGATAGGTATGAAGGAATAACACTTTTACAACTGTAAATCAGGTTCAGGGTTTGTAAGCATTCAGGCTCTGGAGTTGTTTAAAACATGGGGTGACCAGAACTTAATGCTGAATTTTAGTCAGGTGTGGTATCATGAAAACCTGAAAGCTTCAGGAATATTTCATGTTCTTTTGTTTATTAACTTGCTTTAAACACACAGCAAGTATTATTTTGCAATTTGTCCTTAGTTCTGGTAACTGAATATAGGAATATAATGTAGCATTAACTATGTAATGTGGCTACTTTAGACTGCTTGTGTAAATAACCCACAGTGATTTCAAAGTGAGTCAGAGTAATTGATGTTTAATAATGTGCATGAGACAACGAAGCTTTCAAACTTCTCTGTGATGCTGAACACTTCAGTTTATCCGTTAACATTCTACTTCCTCTCTGTACTATATTAAGGGGCAAGGGATGCAGTTTTATTGAAAACTGGTTTCAGTATTGCTTGTTATTAAAGAATGTAGGTAGTGCATTACATGAAACGCAATAGAATGTGGACCCACTTATACATAATAACAATTTGGAAAGAAGAGGAGGTATAGTGACCTTCCTTTCTAAGAGGAAGGAGGCAGAAAATTGCCTTGGTTGCCATGGTAAACTTCCATCCCTGAGAGAGATGTTGGCAAACAGGCTGTATCTCCAGTGCAGAATGTTTACAGTCCTGTGCTGTAATTATCGCTCAATGACTGGCAGAATTAATCAGAGCCTTTATGTTAATTAGCCTGCTCTGCAGTCCCCAAAACAGGTGGTGGAAAATATGCAAATCTATGCAGAATTGTAATGTTCTGCATAACCAGTTTTAATTATCATAAAACTCTCTCCCCCTCTCCATGCTCACTTGAATTTCCTCCCTCATGTCTTCACAATTTCTTCTGTTTAAAAAAACAAATAACCAAACCACAAAAATAAATCAAAATAAACTTGAATATTTTTAAAATAAAGCAGTATTCAATTAAATAAATGCTTCGAGTATTTAAAAGCACTGTATATATTATACATTTTGCTGTAGGTAGAGAAACCTGTGAGGATTTTACAGAAAGGTTCTGTATAAGCCAACAGTATGATGACTTAGAGGTATGGGATGGAGATAGAGAAAATGGAAACACAATCTCCTCTCCCTCGTTCCATTGTTCAGGATTTTAGGCAATGAATAATTTTAACAACCTTCTTTTTCTTCATGGTGAAAGGTAGCATCAGCTTCAGTTGCATGGCGTAAAATGAAATGAGACCTGAAAATAATGTCACAGAGAGTTACAGGAGGACCAGAGAGTCTCTTTGTTTTGTTTAAACTGCATTACCTACAGCCATGTTTGAGCAATCGTAGCTGAGATGGTGGGCACACAGAGCCATTGCTTAAACACACTCTTAAAATAAACCCAAGGGCTTTTTGTATGCAGATGAAAGATTTTTATTGTGCAGCGTCGAGATGGCAGCATTATACATTAACATCTGTTTTACACTATAAAGAGTTGTATTTTTTTTTGACTAGTCTAAATCTAATGAAGAATCTGGGGACTCTCAGCAGCCAAGCCAGCCTTCCCAGCAGCCTTCAGTGCAGGCGGCCATGCCCCAGACCCAGCTCATGCTGGCCGGAGGACAGATCACCGGGGTAAGAGTTACCCAGGGATGCTGCAGTCCCACACAGCTCTCACTCAGGGGCACTGCCACTTCCTTTAACCTAGGGAGGAACTTCACTGGAAGTGGCCACAAAAAATATTTTCCTAGAAAAATTAAGCAGACTGTAGTATTTGGGATTTGTCACAAAGTATTTGCTTCCGAACAACAACAAGATTCTTTTCTGTCTGTTCTCAGTATCCCTTTTGACTCTGCAATGAAATTAAAACCTGTTGTTTTACAACAGTTACAAATGAGACAGTCACTGATTTCATAAAGAGGAATTTTAATTTTTTTTCAAGATTAAGAGGTGGCAGGAGAGAGCAAGACAATCTTATAGCTGGGTGAAGAACAAAAATTATGGGAATTGTTAATTTTACCTCAAACACATTTAAGTAACTCTATTAAGTACTTTCCTTAAGCCTGTTCAACCCTTTTGTTTTAACCTACTGATTTTGAGGGGTTTTTAATTGCAAAGCTTTGGGAATAAATATGGGATAATTGTTGTTTTAGACTTTCTGGTGTTTCTGAATTGTTGTAAAGGATTTCAGTCATTTCAGAAAAGAGCAAATTTTGTGAATGGGCTGGTTAAAGAATTTGCTTTCACATAATCAGCTTTGCAGTATAAGAGTTTGTGTGTTAATAAGCTTAGGGCAGTTGCTCCAACAATATATTTATGATTTGAAGTGTTAGGTTAGATCATCCCTACACTTGCATGCAATGACTTCTTAATCTCAGGCTCAATTGTGAAATCTTCTCCTATGTTAGTATGTAAATAAACTTCCTATTTAGTTTTCAGTTAAGCATTGAAAGTTTTAAAAGTGAGACCGTTTCGATGTGTTGCTAAAACCTGACATATTTTATTATTTTTTGTATTCTCAAAAAAATACTGGTTTGTTTTAATTCATGATTGCCTGCTGTAGTGAAACATTGAAAACTCCAGGCCTGTGCAGATACGGGTTGTAGTAAATATGGGCATCAAGATTCATTTACATGTAAAGGAGAGACTGCTGCCACCTGTTCCACAGAGATAATGCATGTTTGGGAAAGGGAAGGGATGTAAAGTTGCCAACTCTATTCTATTAAAAAAAAAAAAAGAAAAAAAAGGCAGATGGGGAGACTTGGAGAGAAACAAATGGAGCTCATGTTCTTTACTTATATCTTAGGGCATAATGGAAATGATGGAATATGGCAGGGATTCATGCTAATGTGAAGCAGCTGGGGCGTTATCAGTTTGTTCAGTAGCCATAGCCAGCATTCCTGCTTCACATTCATCTGGCTAATCACTTGCTGTTCTGCTGGGTGTAAATTTCCTTTCAAATCCTGGCAATAGTGATTCTTTTCTTTTGCTTGCTACTTAATTGCTTTTTCCCTGAAACTCTTGGTAGAGTTGTGAGGAAAACTTAGGGGGCAGAGTTAGGTTCTGTAGGTTCCAGTAAGCGCAAATGTTGGCGGTGGTGCAGTTTGGTTTGTGTCAGGCCTGTGGTCGGTTGGTTCCTTCCCACACTGTGTTGAGTAGCCAGCTGTCCTTCCTTAAGGCCAGAGCCCTTGGCCAGTTAGTGGCGCAGCCATAGGATTGTCTGGTTAACATAACTGGTACTGAGCTATCTGATGACTTTGTAGGTGAAGCAGCTCTTCCCGTTATTAATGGCTGTGTTTTCTAATTGTTTATAGCTCACGTTGACGCCAGCCCAGCAACAGTTATTGCTCCAACAGGCGCAGGCCCAGTTGCTGGCGGCTGCAGTGCAGCACTCAGCCAGCCAGCAGCACAGCACTGCTGGTGCCACCATCTCGGCCTCTGCTGCGACGCCGATGACGCAGATCCCTCTATCTCAGCCAATACAGATTGCACAGGTGAGCCTTGAGGCTTTAGAGGGTGGAGAACAAAAGAGGTTTTTGACTGATTGCACCATTCGATTAAAATCTGTTGTTCCTCGCTCAGTGAGTTTCTAGAGTCCTCAAGTATTGTTAGTCTTTGCTCGTGCGTCTCTGGATGGTGAGGTTGAAGTTCGGTAGTCTTGGCAAGGGATGTGTGCCAGCTGCTCCTCAGTTCCACTGGGCTTCTGAGTTTGTACCAGTATCTGAATAGATGTTGTATTTTCTGAATTTTCCTCCTTGTAGTTAGCGTGAGAAAGGAGAAAAAGGGGTGTAGAAAGATGCCCATAGAAATTGCACTTGTTGAGAGCTGTATGGATGGGAAGTGATGCCTGTGTATCACAAAGGATGCTTCTCAGAACCAAATGGTGCTTGTTAGAAGCAAAGTGATAGAGCTGGAGAACGGCAGTTTGACTTGACCCATTTGTGTGCTATTTTGGCTTGGTGTTTAATGCTCAGAGTTCAGTGACAAAGAATGGGCACTCCTTGTGTGTCTGGAGAAAAACTCAGAGAATGAGTCTGGTGTTGGAATCTGTCCAGTTTCATGGTCTGGTGCTACAGACCTGTTGATTCTGAAGAACTGCTTGCTGTGGATGTTCTGTTTACTATAAGCAGTAAGGAGCCTCCTGGGTCTTCCAGGACTGGCTTAATTCAGTGTGGAGATTGCAGTGGCACTAACTCTGTGCGGAGTGTCTGTAGTGTGGAAAATGCTTAGACTTGTGGAGAAGGATAATCAAATGTGCAGCTTAGATATCTTGAGTACTACGAGTAGGTGATTGTCTTGCTCATGCTGAGGTCCATCTTTCCATAAATTATGGTTCTTGGTACATAATACCAGTTTGGTTAGTCTAGCTGTACAAAGTGTGTTGTGTGTATAATCCTCAAAGCTGCTGCTTCTTAGAGTGAGCAGGTTCTTTAAGATTGTCTGATGCTTTCTGTTCAGGCTATTTTCTCTTGCACTCAACGGGGATGAAGTGTCTAAAAAGTGAACATGAGGTCTGATTAAAGACATGAATGGAAATGTTGCAATTGTCTGTGAAGTCCAGTGGTGAAATGTGCAATCCTTTGCTGTGCTGGTCCACTGACTCAATAACAGCCTGGGTGTGCTATCAGGTTTTCATTAGCTGAAGCAACAAACTTTTGTGGTGTTGATCTGGAAGTTCTGACCTCTGGCTGTTCTGAGAGAGGCCAGGGTGGTGCCATCCTGTTTTTAAAAGGCCAGTGCTGATGTTGCTATGGATTCCTCTCACTGAACTTCTTGTTGCTCTGTGAGAAGTCATGTCACCAAATAATATCTCTTTAGCAAAGGATTCCACTTCACTGGCATGATGTCGAGATGACCGAACAATGTAGCATTTAAGGAAACTTGTAATTCTCAAGATCGTATCTTAATTTTGTTAAGACTGTCTGTAGGCACTAATACAGACAGATTTCAAGAAGAGAATGGGGAATGTCCTTGTCAAGGAGGTTGTTGGTTATAGTTTCTGACACCTTTCTATGCACCTGTCACAGAGTTCCCATTTGGTGGGATGTGAGTCTTTTTATATATATGTAAGCAATCCACAGGTGTGTGCCTCTTCTCTTCCAGGTGTGCAGCTTAAGATAGCAAGGTCTGCTTCACTGAAGTGTGGTGGACTAAAATTTCATATTAACAAAATCTATACCTTGAACTGTCTGGCCTTAGGTTTGTCAAATAGGCCACCAAAGCAATGGATACCAATGTGATGCATGTGTTAGATGTTTCTAATCCTGCTCTCCCACCTCAGTTTGAAGGTCTGAAAATGTGTGAAACATTTACAATTTTTAGTTTTGTACTGGCTTTTTCTCAAGAACTTAGAAAATTTTCAGGGAAGTATTTGAGAGGAGTTGAAAAGATCAGGCATGCGCTGTCAAATAAGAGTTTCTGAAGGCAGCATTGTCTGATTTGTGCACATGAGTGAGCTCTCTGAAAAATAGCATGTATTAACCAGCATGTGATCATGTAGTTGCCACGTGCAGAACAAATTTAAGTTGTACTTGTTCTGTGACATTTCTAATTACTTAGATGTTTGACTTTACAATTAATGTCTTTTAGGATAGGTTATTTTGACAAATAAATGAGCTTGGTTGAATCTTGTTAGCTGCTCCTTCTGATGAAAGTGCAGGTCATAAATTGTGCAGGTGTTGGATATAATTTGAGGTACTTATGGAAAGCATCTACCATCTAGGTTCATAGGTAGATAGCACCATGCTTTTTGATCCATCTTGGCAAAGATTTGTAAGCAGTGTTCAGCTTTGTTTGTGTTGCTATTGTAAACATATAGCTGATTATACAAATAGCTGAATGTTTGTTTTAATTGATGATTTCTGAATAATTGATTAACTGGCAGGTCTCTGCAGCAGGGGGATTACCATATTTATTTTAATTAAGTAATTGCAAAAGCATGACTTCTTTACTGTGCACTGCAGTTCATGTAAGGTATCTGCTGCAGCAGCCTGGTGAGGAGCTCGTGCAGCTCCTGAGCTGCTGCTGGATTGACATTAAATAGTTGTGTATCAGCTTTTGGGGTTCTTTATAAACTTCCTTGTTTTCAGGATCTATGCTGTGTATTTATATGATGTAAATCTCAAAATGACACAGATGCTTTAGTTTGTGCTGAAGCTGTAATTGGAAATAATGGTATTGAATTTAGAAATTTAGATGATTTTTTTTTTAAACAAAAAATCTTCCTCACAGCAAGACATAGCACTTGACACATTATTCTGCTGAGGTAGGATTTGGATTGTTTTGATCTTTGTAAATTGCTAGGCAGCACCAGAAGACATGCATGTCTCCCTGAAAGTCTTTCCATCTCTTTCTATGTGCTTTTGCTAGCATACAGATTTTAACACTGAGGAAAAAAAGGTCGGTATAGGAAAACAGCGTCTGATTTGTTCGTGTGGTTGCTATTGGGAGATTTATTGTAATGGTATAATTAACTAAATAATAAAACTTTCCCAAGGTAGAAATAAAGTTGGATTTCAAATGCATATGATGGGCTGGTAGGGCTATTTAGGAGTGATTAGCCTTGGAGGTATCATTTTCATTTTGCATTGCAGAATTATATTTCTGTATTTAAACAAGACTTAGCCAACAAAGCATTTACCAAGGCAGATGCACAGAATAAGATTGGTTATATCAGTTATCCCTGAGGCCTCAATTTAAAAACAGTTTTCTCATATTAAAGTGTAAGAGCCTGATGATAAGAGCTGTCATGTCTTAGCTGGGTAGCCGGTGTTATGAATACTATAGTCTTAAACAAAAAGATCTCCTCCTTTGATCTTACAGATACACTGCTCTTTGTATTCTTTCTTGCATGTAGCTTCATCTCCTGTGGGGGTGCTTCAAATCATCTGAGATCTGCTTGGTCATCTGGGGTGATTTCATTTGTTTTCTTTTGGTGGGAGAAGTCCTTAACCTGTCTGTTTTTCCATTGATGCTTTTTCTTCTACAGTGTCTTCTCAACTCTTCCTTTTATGTTTCTGCTTTTTTCTCTTATCTACCTTTATTTTCATTCTGCAGCCTCTCTTTATTTCCTTTTCTTCTGCCCAGTGTTCACAGCCTTAGTCAGCTTGCCCAGCTCTTTCCATTTCTGTTTTTAATTCTGCATCCAGTCCTCACATCCATTCCAGTATGTTCTCCCTCTGAGCTGGAGGGTCAGCATGACGTGCAGAGGTAACCAGCTGAGCATTGAAAATCAGTGAATAAATGAGTGGAGATCCATGTTATGTTGAGTTCAAGAAGTAAGAGGTTTTGGTAGCATTTCTGACCAATGTGATATTAGGATATGAAGTCATAAGAAACATGGAGTTCCAAGGTAAGACTGGAGCAGTTATTTCCCTCTTTCAAGAAGGAAATTCGCCTTGATTTCCTAGGAACAGTTGCATTATTTCTGAAGTTTTCTGAAAGCAAACAATACTGTTGACTTTAAAACCACTTTTTTGCACATGGGCACTTGTTAAAATTTTACCATTCTCCTACAAAATGGAAGTTTCCATTTCTTAAGGAGCCTTGCTTGATCAATCCATCTGGTGTCTCTCTACCATATTATTACACTACATGCTTTTGACTTAACAGGGCTAAGTAGCCCAAGTGATTGATGGCCAGTGTCTGTGTAATGCAGGTTAAGTAGTCGTTTTCTTATAATGCCTGTCTATGGTCTCATAAATCAGTGGACTCCCTATTTTTTCTCCTCACTAGTCTTCCTTTCTGACATTCCCCACCCCTCATCTCCAGAAGGGGATGGTTGCAACTTTTAAGTTAGAGTTTTAACAGATTCAAAGTAATGAATGGTCACAGGTAACAGCATTTTGTAAGAGAAGTTTTCCTTGTCAGTCTGTCTTGACTTCTCATCTCCATCTCACTACTGGCTGTGAATGGCCTGTCCCATCCTCTGGCTGAGCAGGTTGTGGGAGTGCTCAGTAACCAGCATCAGTCCAGGCAGCAGCTAAAAGATCAGCTCTTTGTTACCCTGGTTCACTTGAACTCGAATGTGTTTGGGGCTGTGTGAACAAGAGCAGCTCCAAGCAACCACACCAGGCACTGTTTCTGGCATTGCTGTGCCTGGTCAGGGTTTCTCTGCAGTAATAGCCTGAATAACTTCCCTGAAACAGAGCTTTGGGAGAGTCTTCTTGTCTGCTTGGTTTGGTTTGTTTAATGGGAGGTTGCAAGTGTGGAAAGTGTTTCATTCAGGCTTTTACCCACATGCTTGGTGAGTATTTTGAAACAGGTTCTTCTCAGAAAGATGGAAAAATCCGACACTTTTAGATAGTTTTCATGGATTACCACTGTTATGCTGGCTGACTTCACGGTGTGTTTTTTAAATTTCAGTTGCTCTTGTTATTGTCCTGTTTGGAGATGGAAAAAAAAGGCTAGTTAGGGGGAACAATATTTTTAAGTAGTTCTCTGTATTTTCATTCTGCAGCTAAATGTCAAGTTGAAGCATTTTTCTTGAAAACTCAGTTTCTCAGAGATTAACATTTTACATTGAGACCAGTCATTTAATTATAGAAAATTAATAGTCCTGAATGGTTTAAATACAATAAAAGTGGGTTCTACAATAATGCAGTGTTTTGGATTATTCCTTTTAACCTTTAATTATAGTCATGTCTATTAAGTTTATTGTAATTTGTTTCAGAACAAATCAAATATATTTACTTATTGAGTTAGCTACTTTCTGAAATTTGAACTGAACAACCAGATTGCAAACAAGGAATCTGTAATATTTTGCTTTCCTGTTGTTGATTTAAATGGTAATTGCAAACTGTTGTTGCAAAAAAAAAAAATAGCTCCCAGCTAATCTGCTTGATTTGCAACAGTGTTCCATCCTCAAAAAATAAGTTTGAGAGATGTATGTGCTGATAAGTCTAATGTATTTGAAAGCTCCTGAATTTGGGCGGAAGAGAGATTGATTTGTCTGGTTTTTGTTTTCTTTTGTTTTGATTTTAAAGCAGAACAGTGCTGGATATACTTTGCTGGGTTATTTAGTAAATAACCTTGGTTTTATGAATGAGAGTGAAATTCAAATTGCCATTCTAAAGGACATTCAGTAGCAGGACTTCTGCTGTGTTCAACATCCACTTTTATCTCTGAATGTTAAAGTGTAACTGGCTGATAGGAAATCTTATATTGGGAATCATTGCTGGCTTAAATGTCTAACATACAGCTCTTTCTTTTCTTTTTTCTTTTTTTTTTCTTTTTCTTTTTAAATTTTTTTTTTTTCTCTTTTTTTTTTTTTTTTTTTTTTTTTTTTTTTTTAGC